>OZ018402.1:18080760-18235940 GCA_963969585.1 Drosophila helvetica | reverse complement strand
ATACAATTTAATAGCATAAATACCATAGAACCCATATATAATATAGAAGATTATTCTAAAGAAGTTAAATTAAGACTAGAAAACGCGTATAAGAGAGCTCGAATACTTTTAGAAAAAATAAAATTAAGCAAAAAGAAATAAATGATAAGAAATTAAACGATTTTAAAATAAAAATAGGAGACCAAGTTTATTTAAAGAATGAAACAGGTCATAAATTAGAATCTTCTTATATAGGACCATTTGAGGTCATTAGTATAGAAAACAATAATAATATAATTATAAAAAATAAGAAAAATAAAGAACGAAAAGTTCATAAGGATAGGCAAAAAAGGATTAATAAATAAAACACAAAAAAAAAAGAATAAGAATATATATATATATTTCAAAATATACAACATAGTATATAAAATATATAAAAATAATACTAATAATAATTTTTATATTAAATAACTACAATATATTACGTTATTTTTTTAAAAAGGGAGGTGTAGTATGTCATATGCCCAACTTTAAAGTAAGAGTAACAACTCCTAACATAACGACACTTTGTTGCTATGTTTATACAATCATAAATATACATAATGTCCGTCTGGCCGTCTGTCCGTCCGTCCGTCTTCATGAGCGCCTATATCTCAGAGACTACAAAAGCTAGAGTAACCAAATTTTGAATCCAGACTCCTGTCATATTACACTGTTACAGTGTATTTCGAAATTTCGGCCAGTCCCTTTCCGCCCACTCCAAGGACGAAAATCTGTGGCATGCGCATTTTTAAGGATACGAGAAAACTAAAAACGCAGAATCATAGAAAATTATCATATCTATCAAAGTGTTAAATCTGGATCAGATCGTCCAGATGAGCGCCTAGGTCTCAGAGACTATAAAAGCTAGAGCAACCAAACTTTCCATCCATGCTCCCGTGATATCATTTCAATTCAAGTGTATTTCAAAATTTCAACACGCCCCCTTCCGCCCCCACAAAAGACGAAAATCTGTGGAAACTACATTTTTTAAGATACGAGAAAACTGAAAACGCAGAATAATAGAGAATGGCCATATCTATCAAAGTTTTAAGTCTGGATCAGGTCGGAACATTATTATAGCCAGAAGGATCAAATGAAATTTCTGTGGCCTTCCAAGCGCTTACTCATTTTTTCTCTCTCTCGCACACATCTCAGACACATCAGACGTATTTTGATGTAGAAATGTGGAGTAGACAGATGTAAAAAACAAATGTGAAAAAAATGGAAAGGGTTCGACTTTATTTTTGTCTCTAAATTTCCTTTTTGGCAAGTATTCAATTTTCTGCGAACATATAATAAATTACATAAGTCGTAGGCTCACATATATAGTGACTGAGTACGGGTATAAAGTACAACGTTCCTTCTCGTTTTTTATACCCGGTACTCGAAGAGTAAAGGGGTATATTAGATTTGTTGAAAAAATGGATGTGTGTAACACCCAGAAGGAAGCGTTTCCGACCCCATATATATATATATATATATATTCTTGATCACCATCAATAGCCGAGTCGATATAGCTATGTCTGTCTGTCCGTCCGTCCGTCCGTCTGTCCGTCTGTCCGTCTTCATTAGCGCCTATAGCTCAAAGACTATAAAAGCTAGAGGAACACAATTTTGTATCCAGACTCCTGTTCTATCGCACTGTTACAAGTGTATTTTAAAATTTCGGCCCGCCCCCTTCCGCCCACTCCAAGGACGAAAATCTGTGGCATGCACTATTTTAAAGATACGAGAAAACTAAAAACGCAGAATCGTAGAAAATGACAATATCTATCAGAGAGTTGAATCTGGATCAGATCGAATCATAAATATAGCCACAATAAAGAAAACCATTTCGAGATGCATCGTTCTCTCTCGCTCTCTCTCACACACAGGGGTGGGCGCTGTGCCCATTCGTCCAGATGAGCGCCTAGATCTCAGAAACTATAAGAGCTAGAGCAACCAAACTCTCTATCCATGCTCCTGTGATATCACTTCAGTACACGTGTATTTCAAAATTTTGCCACGCCCCTTCCGCCCCCACAAAAGACGAAAATCTACAATTTTGAAGATACGGGAAAACCAAAAACGCAGAATCATAGAAAATTACCATATCTATTACAATATGGAATCTGGATCAGATCGGATCATAAATATAGTCAGAAGGAACAAATGAAATTTTAGTGGCCTTCCAGGCGCAGACTCATTGCCTCTCTCTCTCGCACACAGCCGTGTATGTATATGTAGGAAGTAGATTTAGACATGTAGAAAAGACAGGTGTAAAAATGTATGTAAACAAAAATGGAAACATCTAATACAGGGATGCGCAAAGCTGTCTTATGGATGTGCACGCACAAATACAAATAAAGGAACTCGCACTCACACATGTAACGATCACTTTTTTGTTATTTCAATGTGTGCACAGAAAAAAATAGGAACATGTTTTTTCAAAAATAAACAAATGCGTCTCATGGTTTACAACGAAGTGAACTTTTTCGTTTTTCAGTGTACAGCAAACGAAGAGACAACAACAAAATATATTCGGGATAGGGACAGTAAAACGAAGCAATAAAATTGTTGTTGCTTTGCCAGCAAATAAAGTTGACGCAAAGCGAAAAGTGAAAAATTGTTTGTGTAATTGTCAATGTGCAAAAAAACCTTACCAGTGAGTAAGATCACACACTTCCCATATGCTATGTGCCAAACAAAAACAAATGTGCATCGTGAGCATAGGCACTGCGCACCCCTGATCTAATATATAAAAATCTCCGAAAAGGTTGACCTAATTTTTTTTTCTTTTTTGGCTAAAACTAAATTTATCCCTTTTGCGAACATGTAATACTGTAATTTATTACAAGCTCACATACATATATACTGACTGAGTACCGGGTATAAAGTAGAGTCGCGGCGGTAGACGCGGCTCACAACGTTCCCCCTTGTTAGTTTCCGTATCTTTAAAATTGCGCATTCCACAGATTTTCTTCCTTTGTGTGGCCGGAAGGGGGCGATGTGAAATTTTGAAATACACCACCTGCTTGTCCAATACGATCCGAACGAAAGACAACATAGCCGTCACACACAATTGACAAGTCACATAACTCAGGTACAGACCACGTCTCAGACACACATATAACATCTACATTTGACTGTGTAAAGAGTAATCTAAACTCATCGATTTTCCTTAGCAAGCTTTGTGGATTTATATGTAAGACCTTTAGACCCTATCGATGGATGCTAATAATTTTAATCATGCTACCGGCCATGGAACTACTATCTCACCGTTCATTGATAGAAACGGGATCGACATTAGTGTTTGTCTGGCTCGGAATACATCACGGACTGTGGGTGGTGGGGTCAGCTGCAGGTTAAAGCCGAGCTTTTTGTAGAGCGCTCTGCTATTCTCTCCCTCCACGTAAGGGACACCGTGGATGTGCAGATCACACGCTCACAATGTGGTCGGCCACCAATTGCTTCTCGATGCCTCCGGCTTTCCTACTCAGTGCGCGCAAATCCGTCACCTCCCAGTCCAGCCGCTCGACCCGCTCACCCAGTTGTTCTCTCGGAGGTAGACCACCTGACTCTCCAAGGCCATGACACGGGCACCCAGCTGCCTGACCTCACCAGCGATCGAGTCCAGGCGCTCCATGAGGCTGCTGAGGATGCGCTTCTCTGCTTCCTGGAAATGGGACACAATCAAGTTTGTCTGCTTGGAAGCGAATAAGAATAAGTTCAGTAGTTGTGGCGAAGGGGCGTCCGAGAGGCGCTCACTCGCTGTTCCAGCATTATTGCGTGTGCGCTTTGTTGGTGGTGCAGTGGAGGATGACATTGTTTTTGCCTTTTTTGGTACTTTTTTTTGTTATTTCTCGTTTGTGCCTTCTTGTATAATTGTATGAGGCAATTTTCGCTGGTTGCACTTGAAACAACATCAAACACTGTGTTTATTTTCCAACTATAAAAGAGGCGATTTTTTTTGTTTCTTGGCGCTGCAAGTGTGTTTCTTTGTGAATATAGTGACTTTTTTCAACAAGTTTGATTATTCGTATATATCGATAATGATGCCGATATTGAAAATTTTTTAGATATGTTCGAAAGCATGATTTTTCCTATCATGCTCAGCAATTGAAAAATATTCAGTGTTTTTTAAAGGAACATGAAAATCAATCCTTTATTAAATCTGATTATGGAAATCATCTAGCAATAAGTATGTCCGTGGAGCAGGGATGATACAAGAGAAGGACCAGACACGTGTAGCTGCCACCAGATGCTGATCAAGAATATATTTACTTTATGGGCTCGGAGACGCTTCCTTCTGGGTGTTACACACATCCATTTTTTCAACAAATCTAATATACCCCTTTACTCTTCGAGTACCGGGTATAAAAAACGAGAGGGAACGTTGTACTTTATACCCGTACTCAGTCACTATATATGTAAGCCTACGACTTATGTAATTTAGTATATGTTCGCAGAAAATTGAATACTTGCCAAAAAGGAAATTTAGAGAAAAAAATAAAGTCGAACCCTTTCCATTTTTGTTCACATTTGTTTTTTACATCTGTCTTCTCTCCATTTCTACGTCTACATACGTCTTAACTACGACTCGTGGAGATGTGTGCGAGAGAGAGAAAAAATGAGTAAGCGCTTGGAAGGCCACTGAAATTTCATTTGATCCTTCTGGCTATAATAATAATCCGACCTGATCCAGACTCAAAACTCTGATGGATATGGCCATTCTCTACTATTCTGCGTTTTTAGTTTTCTCGTATCTTAAAAATTGTAGTTTCCGCAGATTTTCGTCTTATGTGTGGTCGGAAGGGGGCGTGTCGAAATTTTTTTTTTTTAATTTTTCAAGCGGACACCCCCTTGATCAGTTCTCTATTAGTAAGTAAAATTGCACAATTTTTTTCAAATTTTTAGTTTGATGTTTAGGGGTTGCTACCACAGAAAGAAAATTTAAGTTTTTTTATTAAATGTACATTTTTCAAAAATGATTTCTTAAGTTTTTTATATAATATTGAATCTTAAAAACAAGTTTATAATCAACATAAAGTACTTTTATTAGTGTTTGGAAACTTTTTGCGGACGTCGTTAACTAACAATAAGATTGTTCTTCATTGGTGGTATGTAATTTATTATATTCCCCCATTAAGGCTACACCTCGCTCTGCAATATCGTTCAATACTCTTATGCCGCAAGCTACCGCCTTATTACGGTTATAAGAATTATCGCTATTCCAGCTTTCCACTTCCATTTTTAACAATTCCGATGACATTCCAGTTAGTTTAAAAAAACTGTACGTATTGCTTGTAACAATGTCTTCAATGTTTTTTCGAGAATTGATTCAGTCAGCAGTGTTGGACGTTTCGGACAATCCTTCGATACGTCTTTATTTAATGCATTCACCATTTTCCTTTTCGTATTTAATGTTATACCTTCATCGGAAAAGGCTAGCCCAACTAGCTCTTCAGACAAATACCAAAGGTGACGTAGCATTTTTTTTAATGCAACGGTTGCTATATTTAAGTTGGTTTTTTCATACTGTTTGAGATCCTTTAAAAGTTGCAAGTCGTTTCCTGGGGCTGAAGAGGCTGACGGTGCTTTATACCAGTGTTTTACATAGGTTAGAACAACAAATGTGCAAATTTCTTTAATACCCTTTAGTTCCTTTTTTGACATTGTAAATTGATCTCTGAATAGAAAGATTTTCAGGGAATAAATGGCTTTCGAGTCAAGAAGAGCATGAAGAGTCAGGCGTGCATGAATTTGTTTGATTTTGAACGCGCATCTTTTCTCAGTGTTGTAATGTTTTTACTCTTTCTTCTCTGTCCAGTTTATTAGATATTTTTTTACAATACGTTTTATCCAGAGAACCAATTTTTCCACATCGATTTTGCCTTTGCGAAATTAGAAAGTTTTTATCCTCTTCGATCGTCAGAATGCTTAAAATATTAGCATGTGCTACATCAAACAGTGCCTCGATTTTTTCTTTCCAAGCTAATTCTTTTCTTTGCAATGCTGCATTTCGCTTGGCTTTATTTTCTTTATTTTTTTAAAGGGCTTGCCATTCTTTAACATATTTTAGAAGCTTTTTCTTCACGTGTTGAAATTTTCGTGTGGGTATTCTTGTTTCAAAATCAGCAGAATTTCTCGAGATGCAATATCTGCCGAAACATTATTGGTTTCCTTTTTCTTAAGCTTATAGAAGAAAAAGCATTTTAAGGCTTCTTGGATTGATGGAAGAATTGTTGGATTAAACGTATCGTTTGTCTGTCCGATTAACCAAACACGTGTTTTACTTCTGGTTGACGCCATATGTAGTCATAACATGGAACTGAAATAAGTACATTGCCGAGAATATTTGTTTGAATCTAATATAGTTACAACAGAAGGAACATCGGGAACTCACTGTTAACAAAGAAACGATTGCTGAAAATCAGGATATTCAGCTAAGTTTAGTATATTTAGTAAAATTTTAAAAAACGTATGCGGGTTTTTTGTTGCCAATAATCAGTTAATGACGATAGTATTATTGTTATCGATATAAATGGATTTCACTGCAGTATCTAGTAGATGGCGCAAAACATTTTAAAAATTTTGACCGTTAAAGAAACTTTTTAAATTCGGTAGCAACATCTAAAAAAAATTTGTAAATTTAAAAAAAAATTTTTAATATTACTATCTAACAGAAGACAATAATATAAAAGGGTGTCCCGTTTAAATTTCAAAAAAAATTGTTTTGGCCCAGCCTAGTATACATACAATATAACAAAAGTTAACATTTTCGGTATTTTTGTTTTTGTTATTTGTATGGTAATTTACCTTTATTTTTATCTCCTGTAGTCTCTTTAACATATTAAACTATACAACGTCAGATACGGGAACGTGTATACCCAATACACTCAGTCTACACAATACTCAGTCAGTATATACAATAGGGCGTGTAAATTTGTATGGTCAAAAAAAACGTGGTAAGCGTCCACAAGAATCGGAATCTACAAAGAATTCTTAGCATCTTACACCAAGAAACAATCAGCTATGCTCCGGCTATCTCAAAAAGTGGCGAATTGACTGACTTATCGCAGAAGTGCGTGGTCTGATTTTCGCAAATCGTAAGATTCTTACGATTTAAAATCGGTTTCTAATGAGCTAGCGATTTCAAAAAGGAATCGCACATATCACATAAATTCAAATTTGTATGAGCGGGAAAAAATGTTTAAAGATATTTGCTAATGTTTTAGGTTTATATTTATACATAGGAAATTTATTTTAGTATATCTTGATGTATTCAATTAATTTCTTTCCAATTACGCATCAAATTTTACTCCAGCCAAATAAACCAAAACAACAAAAAATTGCGAATTCTCTTTGACAGATATAATATCGATATTAATAGTTGGCATGGGTTACAGATGTAATTTGTTCTTTAATTCACGAATATTTCGTTCTCTTTTGGAAAAGGAAAACAGATTTTTTCTTTAAGTGAAATATCGCAAAACAATTTGGGAATGAAACACTATCTATAGCAAAAAGTTGCCAAAAACCGGAGCACACCGATTTCAATTCGTACGAATTTATCCGAAATCGTAATAATAATTTATAAGTTTAAAAGAATAATTAAGTCTAAGAGTCTAAGTCTAAGTGGTCGCGTAGAGTACTAGTAACTAAACCTTCGACTCTATGTTGTGTTTATATGTTGTCTAATATTTTACAATGTTTAAGGAAAGTGTAAGCTTAAGCTATCGGTGGGGGAAGTGTCTATAAATATTCGGGCCCTGATATCATTGTAGTTTTGACAGTCTGTATTAAAGATGGGCATGGACTGCAATTTTCTGACACGACCCAACACGGCACGAAAATGAAAATTTCCAACACGCACTAACACGCATGGTTAAAAAATGTTCGAACACGGTCCAACTCGAAATATACATACATGTTGTTCATACCTTTATTAACATTAATTTTACATAGAAAAAATAGCACCGCTAAGTACAACAGTCTTTATTGTTTCATAACATGACCACTGTCAAACATTTGTTGGACTTTACTGTAACTTCAAGTAGCTTTACATGTCTCCTCTCTGAGAGAAGTGAGCTTACACTCTCATTCCTAACGGTTCTTATAACTTTTGGCAATTTTGCGAAAGAGGAGCGAATTAGAACGCCAACAAAAATAGCACTAATAACTGTTTTCTGTAAAAGCTTCTACTTTTCGGAGTTTTTGATGTTTTTTCATGTTCTTGATTTAATGAAGATCAGTTGCTTAAGTTCGTTGTTACAAGAAAGTTGCAAAAAAAAATTAGTAATGGGCCGTGGAAAGCACTGCACTGAAGAACAGAGGAATACAATCACCTTAGCTATGCTAAGGTGGGGCATATCGTCAGATGTTCTAATAAGATGATTAGCAATGCATTAAAACATCGATCCAAGGAAGAAAAACGTGGAAGAAAGCCCGCAATGTCTCCATTAATGATCAAACGACTGGTTCGTGAGAGCAGGAAGGCACCTTTTAAGCCGGCCACAGAGCTTAAAAAGGCACTTAACATCAGTACAGTGAAAGAATACTTAAGAAAGAATAAATTGGGTGCCCGTAATCCGCGAAAAGCAAAGCGAAAGCTATATGCAAAACAACACAAGAATTGGCCCAAAGGAAAATAGAGGAACATTCTGTGGTCCGACAAGAGTAAAATTGTTTTGTTTGGTGGAAAAGGCTCTAGGTCTTATGTACGAAGACCACCTAATACTGAATATAACCCACGATTCACATGTTAAACTATTAAACATGGAGGGACAAGTATCATGGTATGGGCATGCTTTTCCTACTATGGAGTGGGTCCAATACATTGGTCAAAACGATAATGGATCAACAAATCTATGTAGATATACTTGAAAATGTGATGCTGCCTTATGCGGTCCGTGGGCATGGAGCAGCTGAGATTATAGTTCCTGTACCGGTGGTTGAAGGTAGACCAATCTTCCATTTTTATTTATTTAATAACTTATTATAAAACCTTATAGTAAGTGAGAATAAACTATCAATGGCTGCTATGACCTTCAGCTAGATTAAGTGTAATGTTTTGTTCATTTTTACATTATAGCATATTGTATATACATTTTATTTTAAAAGGAATCTATTATTCATATACGTTTTTTTTTTGCCTTTTGTTATGTGTC
The DNA here is from genome assembly GCA_963969585.1 of Drosophila helvetica. NCBI lineage: Eukaryota > Metazoa > Arthropoda > Insecta > Diptera > Drosophilidae > Drosophila > Drosophila helvetica. Next base: position 18,226,770 of record OZ018402.1, on the reverse strand, counting down.
GGGTTTCCCACCCCAATATGACGTCTTCTAAATAGTATAATAGCCAGTGGTGCGGCCTAAAGTAATTTAATAATATTGTTTGCTATTTTAAATGCCCACTGTACCTAATTGTTATACACACATACATATATGTATTTGCTCCCACGCCCCTTCTCTCTCGTCTTTCGGTTTTTCTTCGTCTTCGTTATCGCTCCCTCGAGCATCGCACTCTCGCTTGCATTAGGGCACGGGCAATTAAGCCCGCCTGCCCTTGAATCAGTCGGTAACTGAGCTTCTTTGATATCGGGATAAATTAATATCCGTCAGTCAAACTAAAACATATAATAAAATATTGTTATAATTTAAACGCTAGACTTTTTACTGAAAATATCCTCGCAACAGCTAGTGAAAAACCTCATTAGCTAAACATTTGGTGACCCCGACCTGATTGTGCAATAATTAATACATTTGTGCACTCACTATTGTAATAAACCATTAAAACTTATAAACTAATTGTCATCTCAACAAGTGTCATCGGCTACAAATGTGCACCTATATGCAATATACACCAGCCGCTCTTACGTATACATAGGTATTGTACATAGCTGTTGGCTTGCGGTTCTTCGCCGTCTATTGTGCGCGTTACTCTTTGCGATCATCTTCCCGCTAGAGACGTTGGCCGCCCTTACATATAGGGTCTCATATAGCTGTTGGCTTGCCTTGCAGTGCTCGGTCGTTGTCGTCTATTGTGCGCGTCACTCTTTGCGATCATCTTCCCGCTAGAGACATTGGCCGCCCTTACATATAGGGTCTCCTATAGCTGTTGGCTTGCCTTGCAGTGCTCGGTCGTTGTCGTCTATTGCGCGCGGTACTCTTCGCGATCATCTTCCCGCTAGAGACGTTTATTACTCGTGGTGCTCTTTCCATCATCTTCCCGCAATCAACGTTTCCTAAGCTGCGCTGCTATGGAGATGGATGCTGCCAACGCTGCCGATGCCGCTGCTAACGCTGCCGATGCTATGTATGCTGCTAACGAAGGTCCAAAGACCAGGGATCAAAACAGGGTGTCATTTCTGAAGCTGAAGGCCACGGATTTATTGGAGAGTTTGACGAGACTAAGTGCCAGTTGGGAGGAGGAGTCATCGGTGTGTGACTATTACATGCTAGTAGTGAGGCTAGAGGAGATCGAGGAACTGCACGGCACATTTAAAACCGTGCATAGTGAGCTCGATGAATTAGATTGCCGCGAGTTTGGCAGTGGTTTGCGCGACAGGTTTCAAACTATGTTCCGTATGCTGAAGCCTTCGATTACCCGTGAAATCGCCCGGAATAGTGCACACCTGCCACCACATTCTACCATTGCTGGAGAAAATGCTACCAATGAGTTTGCTTGCCCCCAGTTTCTACCTCGCCGTAGACAGCTACCCTCCCTGCCACCTATACAATTGCCGACTTTCAGCGGTGCGTATGCGGACTGGACGGATTTTTATTCCATGTTTGTTACCATCATCGACTGTCATCCTGACTTAACCAACATAGAAAGGTTCCAGCATTTGCGTTCCTGTCTGCGGGATGTGGCATTGGAGACTGTTCGGTCGCTGGAAATCTCGGATGGCAACTATAGCGTGGCATCAAATTTATAGGAAAAAGGGTTTAATAATCGACGATTGATTTTTCAGGCACACATCAACGAGATCTTGGCGCTTCAAGCTGTGGAACCTGGGTCAGTGGTTATGCTTCGGGAGCTTTCGGACACATTTAACGCTCATATGCGTGCGCTTCAAGGTTTGGACACTATTGAGCATATCGCAGAATGCATCCTCGTGCAGGAGCTGCTCCGGAAACTGGATCCAGTGACCCAAGCAAAGTGGGAGGAGCGATTCGAGGACCCAGCGTTTGCGAAGGTGATTCCATCGTGTGAAACTATGGCCTCGTTCCTTGAGCAGCGATCCACGTCATTGGAGACATCGGATCTTGCTAGGGCATCCTATGCACCGAGTAGTCAGGTGGGCAAGAATAAACAGCATAACAATTCTAAGTCCGCCTTGCTTGCAGCCAATCAAACCCCAAGCTGTGTGTTTTGCAATGATAGCACTCACGAAGTCCAATACTGTTCAAAGTTTAAAGCATTGTCCCCCGCAAATCGTTATATAGAAGCCAAGCGGCTTTCCTTGTGTATAAACTGCCTCAGAACAGGGCATCGAACAAGGCAGTGCAGCTCGAGCCACTGTCGCACCTGCGGGAGTAAGCATCATACTACCCTGCATTTCGTCAACCCTGAAGCGGCTGCAGCCCAAGGGCAAACAGCGCCAATTGATGCTCCCTCTCCGTCCACGTCGTCCCAGCATACCACTGAACCCTCTGCTTCAGCATCTATGTCTACTACTCTTGTTGCCCAGGATCTCAGCAATGATGATGTACTATTGCCCACGGCCACCGTTTTGGTCAAAAATCAATCTGGAGACTTCGTTTTTTGCCGAGCGCTGCTAGATTCCGGCTCTCAGCTGCATTTAATAACTTCCCGTTTCGCAAATCGGCTTCAGCTTCCGATGACAAAATCGTCTATTACAGTCTCGGGAATAGGCGATTTCAGCTTCATCCCCGGTGGATTGTCGGTCAATATTAGCTTGCACTCCCGCTGTTCGAACTACTCCACTCTGATTGCTGCTGTTATCGTCCCTAACATAACCGATCGCCAGCCAAGCCTTGAAATGGACATTTGCAACTGGAACATTCCTTCAAACATACCACTCGCAGATCCGGGATTTAATATACCTCACGGCATCGATCTATTAATTAGAGCAAAACTTTTCTTGGAACTGCTGTTTGTTGGGCAAGTCAAGCTGCTTCCAGGATTACCGTTAATTCAGAAAACTGGTTTGGGATGGGTCATGTCTGGATGTTGTGACCGGTACACTGGCTCTTCGTTGATGGTTTCATGCGCTCCTGCCTTATCTTATAGGCAAACGGCTCACCGAAAGGTTCTCCTGGTCAAGGTTCCCCGAATTCAATCCCCACGATTCCTGGGTTCTAATCTTCAAAATCACATCCATCGCCGTTACCTGTACATAGATGACTCGGAATACGGCTCTCACTTTCAGGAGTCCAATAGGATTTTGGAGATACTAACTGGACCTGTATCCAGACATCGATGCCAATTGGGGCATTCGGTGGGGCCTGCGGAATCTCTTTTGAACTTGGACATTGACAGCGATGTCTCTACACCGCTGGAACCAGCATCGGAGCCGGCTACTGATCAACGTATATCCTCGTTTTCGAATCATCAATCATCGTCGCCTCCCTGCAGAAGCGCATTTCCTGACTTGTCAACCAAAAAACAGCCCTACTTCAAGGCAAACGTTCTTTATCCGGCTGATATTCCTTCGCATAGGACTCTTCCAGCTGATCTGAGCGAGCCCACATGCTTGGCTTATTCACCTCAATCCTCGTTGAACTTTGCTGGCAGTCATCCAGTCATCCCACCCAGGAAGCATCCAGTTGAGCAAATTTCCGAATCAACTTTCATCAAGGATCATAAGCAGAATCTTCGCGCTGGACTTCGAGCTTTTCTTGGACTAAGTCCATCCCCATATTGGTCTATTGGGGGGAGTGGATCTGCAATGGAGCTTTGGGGCCACATCTTGGCCTAGACTAATTCTACATTTTTAGTTTCAATTACAGAGAGTCCTACCGATCTGGATGTGCTAATTCGAGCACATTTGAATGGCGGCCCTCCCTTTTCGCTTGCTGAGCCTAATGTGATCAGCTCAAGTTACAACAACCAATCATATCTCGGGCAGTGCGTCGCTTCCATGAAGCAGATCTTCTGGTTGCTATGGAAGGAAGCTTACCCTCGCTTGCCAGAAATTGATTTGGCCAAGAATGAGATCTGTCTCGCATCAATAGGTCGAGGCACCTTCCTGAGGACGAGGAGATGGTGTTTCCCGAGTTGCTGTGCTGAAATGAAGATGACAACCGGAGTGATAAATCGAATCACCAACAAGCTGCGGCTGCTAAACCCTTTAAAATCTGTTGAAAGTCAGGCTTTCAACGGGGGGAGTATGTCGGGTTTCCCACCCCAATATGACGTCTTCTAAATAGTATAATAGCCAGTGGTACGGCCTAAAGTAACTTAATAATATTGTTTGCTATTTTAAATGCCCACTGTACCTAATTATTATACACACATACATATATGTATATGCTCCCACGCCCGTTCTCTCTCGTCTTTCGGTTTTTCTTCGTCTTCGTTATCGCTCTCTCGAGCATCGCAATCTCGCTTGCATTAGGGCACGGGCAATTAAGCCCGCCGGTCGGTAACTGAGCTTCTTCGATATTGGGATAAATTAATATCCGTCAGTCAAACTAAAACATATAATAAAAGATTGTTATAATTCAAACGCTAGACTTTTTACTGAAAATATCCTCGCAACAGCTAGTGAAAAACCTCATTAGCTAAACAGTTATGCTTGCTTAAATTGAATTTTAAAGTTGAAATTTTTTTTAAAAACTCCGAATTTTAAAAATGTTGTCCTCTGAAGGGTTTGCTATTATATCTAGGGGGTTAATGCCTTTGAATATTTCTTGTCTTAAGCGTGATAGTGCTGGACAAATATGTGTTTTCTGTTTACAATGTCGTTGCAACTGCATAAGGGACAAGTATATGGATTATTATTGAAGTAATGTTGGTGGGTTAATTTTGTATGTCCTTATCTAAGCCTTATGTATTTAATTTGGTCTAACCGAGCAAGTTTATTTTGTGGCATATACAACAATATGCAATTATCAATATGTGTGAAGTTTTTATTGAGATTTATATACCAATCATTACATTTCGAAATATAGGTTTGTTTTTGGCTGGAAAGTTTTTGTTTTATAGTTTGTGTTTTCGTACCTGTCAGGAGATGTATTATAGATCCGGCTCGATCGACCATTAATGTTGTCGATTGCTGATGTTAGCATCCCTTCTTGAAGCTTTTTCAAAAAATAACTTAAAAAATACCATATGCAAGGCCTTGCCAATCTGTTTACATATCTTCGTTAAATTCAAATAAATTCATAACAGTTTGTTTATATCTTTTATATTGTAATTAGGTGTACAAATTAAAGGCATATTTGTTGCAGCTTTGGCCATATGATCAGTCAGTTCATTGCCAGTAATGGCTACATGTCCGCGGATCCACAATAATTTTATTCTATTTGATAGGGTTGTGATTAGTGATCTGACTATTGAAGCGTAGTGGTCGTTATTATTTAAATTGGCTATGTAGTCTAAGGCAGACAGGGAGGACTGTATGAATTTGACAGCTTCTAAAATTGCAATAATTTCTTCGGATAGTACCGATGAATAATGTGGAAGAGTCCTTTATTTTAAAGTGTGTGTTTCTGTAGTAGTTGCGTAACCTGTTATATTGTTTAGTTGAGATCCGTCAGTGTATATGAAGTTTTGGGTTTTGTATTTATTTTTGATATATATATATATATATATATATATATGGTATTGTAGATTTTTTACTGTGTATTCTTAGGGAAGTATCTATCGTATCTGTGGGTAGAAGCCAGGAGGGTTGTAAGTGTGGTATTTTTTGGGGTAAGTATGGGAAGTTATTAGTTTTGGATATTGAGATGGTTCTGTCTGTTGTTGAGATAATTTTTGTGTTACTATTTTTGTGTTTTCTTACAATATTTGCAATAGGGGAGTTGAAAGAGTTTATCAGACATTTTGATAATTTTGCTGTCAAAAGATCTCATTTTAGTTCTATCGGTGGAATATTCGATTCAAAGAGCATGTTATTTATTGGCGTGGATGTGAATGCTCCGAGAGACATTCGAATAGCTGAGTTGAAAGGGTTTTTTATTTGGTTTAATGTTGTTTTTTGTGTGAATCCATACATAAATAAAGCAGAGTCTATTTTTAATTTTGTAACATAAAGTAGAGTGTATAGCAATTAAATCTTGAGCTGGGAAGACATTTTATAATATTTCAGCTTCTTGATAATGATGATCTAAATTTTTTTATATGAGAATGCCAAGGGTAGGTTTTATTGTTAACCAAACCTAAAATTTTCATCTCAGAAACGGAAGGAATTTGTATGTTGTTGCAAGAAATGTGGCAAATACAATAGTGTTTTCTACAAATGTGTAGGTGTTGACATTTATAGCCTGTTAACACTACGGTTGAGTTATAGCCTGTTTACACTACAGTTGAGTTATTGAGTTTTGGGCAAAACTCGAGTTTCATTTACATGGGGAAGCATAGGCCGTAGAGGTGGCAAAAAAGTTGAGTTTTAGTTGAGTTTCAATCGAGTTTGTCCAATTTTCCGAATATTTCAACCTTGATCTGCCCATCTTGGAACTATCACCACTATCACCACATTTTAGAAATAAAAAAACATTTAAATGAAACAAAATTGTACTTTTTTTAATTTTTATTTATATTTATGTTCATGAAATGGCTTTTGACACAGCAAATAGACTCGCTACCGTACGATATTCCGCAGATGATCCTAGGCAATGGCTATTCTCTTCTCCAGATGGATTGTCAGTCGAAAAAGAATTTCTTTCTTTTGGAGTTTGGGCAACAGTCCAACAAGAATGTTGAAAGCACGCCTTTCCATGCGGAAATTTTCCTTAAAAAAGGCATCAGAGTTCTTCGCAACGTTCTCCTCCCAAAAAGATCCATATCGTGGCTATTATAATTCAATATTATTATATAATAGAAGCACTTGAAAATGAAATGCCAATTTCTTAGCTGGGTCCAAATGCATGTTTTTAAAATTGTATCCAAATGCTCCACAGTTTGTGCAGACATTGGAGACAAATCAATACATCGCAGCATCGTTGCATCTAGTTGTGCCGAATAAAGCATAAATGCTTAATCGCTGTTCATATTTGTGTAATTTAATAATCTAAACAAAACGACGCACGCTCGTGTTTGCCAGCAAGCCAAAACTCAGTAAGTCAATAACTCAACTTTGGCATAGTGTAGACACCAGTTCTGAGTTATTGAGGTTTCTCGGTTATCGATAGGTAACTCACTGTAGTGTAAATAGGCTATAAGTCTTATTTCTTTATAAATTCCTATAGTTTTTGCCAGTTTATACCCGATATGGGTGAACCTTGTGGTATTCCATTTTCCAATGGGAAATTATTAGAAAAATGATATACTATTTTTACGATTATCTTCCTATTTAGCATGAAATATTTAATGTATTGAATTATTTTTGGTCCAACTTTCCACTCGATTAATTGATTGACTGTTGTGTGAACTCGACCCATCTCGATCAAAAGCCTTTTAAAAATCAAGGGTGATGATTGAAGTGTGTTTTTTCGTGGCTATAGATTTAGTTATGAGAGAATCGGCATAGATCACTGTCAGTGACAAATTTTCCTTGCTTAAAGCCAAATTGATTCGGATGTAACAGTTTGCTTTGGGTTACAAACCACCAGATTCGTTTAGCTATGATTTTATCAAGGGTTTTTGCTATACAGCTGTTTAAAGATATTGGTCTACTAGAGGAGACTATAGTTTTATTTAAGTTTGGCTTAGGGATAGGTATGATTAAACTTGTTTTATAACTCTGTGGTATGTAATTGTTGAGTATATTTGTTGAAATTTGAATTGTAACCATAACATGATCTGTGTGGCAACGCTAATTAACATCGCATCTCCTTTGAATTCTTATTCGTATGTACATATCTCATCTTTTTTAGTTCTGAATAAACCACTGATGTATACAGACGTCGTTCGCTCTTTAATACGCGAGAAGCGCATATTACAATAGGTTATGGGCCCAGATCACCGAAAGATCGGGCGTGTATTAAAGACATTTTAAGCGTGTATAAAAAACCGTGGTTGAACTGCAAGTTAACATTTTGTTTGATGCAATTGCAAATAAATCGTGCACCAGTTAGAAAGTGACGTGTGGCAATTAAAACAAAATGAGTGTGTCTCTGCAAATTGAAAAATTGGGTGAAGACAACTACGATGTGTGGTCAATGTCCATGCGTAGTGTGTTGATCACAACGGATTTGTGGACACATGTTAGTGGTAAAATCGAAAGGCCACAGGAGGAAGAACAGTTGGCACAGTGGGACAAGTTTGACCAAAAGGCACTGGCATGCATTATATTAAATGTAAAACCAACACAGTTGATGCACATTAAGTCATGCACAACGTCGAAGCAAGCGTGGCAAAAATTACGCGATGTTCATGTGTCAGTGGGACCAGTGCGAAAGGTACAGTTATACCAAAAACTTTTGCGGCAAAATATGCAAAACGGTGATAACGTGGTACAATATGTAAACTCTTTCGTGGAAATTACTGAAAAGTTAGCCGAGCTTAATATCGAAATTCAAGACGAGCTAAAAGTAATAATGTTGTTGTCAAGCTTGCCCAGCGGTTGGGAAAATTTCGTCGTGGCGATAGAAACACGCGACACTCTGCCCTCGTTTGAAACGGTAAAAGTAAAAATACTTGAAGAAGGAGCACGTAAAAATGAAAGAGACGATCGTGAACTTGCTGTACAGGCTGTGTACGCACACACACAGACTCAAAAAAACAACGGTTCGCGTTCGGAGAATTACGGCGCCAGTCGAAAAGACATCAAACGAGACGGCAAGAAATCCAACGAGCATCGCGAGTTTCGAGGAAAATGCTACAAATGTAAACAAAGCGGGCACCGCGCATCTGAGTGCAAAAGCAATAAAGAGAATTCGAAACAGTGCGCAAGGGAGGAAAGATCTAACTGTTTAATGCACAGCTGCGTCTCTACACAGCGAAAAAATTTTTGGTGTATCGACAGTGGAGCAACATCGCATATGTGTTGCAATAAAGATTTGTTTGAAACCTTTAAAAAGACAAGCACAACAATTATGTTGGCTGCAGAAAAGTATATTGAGTCCCCAGGCTTTGGAACTGTGAAAATTAAATCTAATGAAGCAAATATAGAATTGCGAAACGTGTTGTATGTGCCGGATCTAAAAATGAATTTTTTGTCGGTGAGCAAAGCAGCCGAGTTCGGGAATATCACAACATTCGGAAATGCAGAAGCTTTAGTGCGAAATAAACACGGACATATAATGTTGCGTGCGGTACACAAAAACAATTTATACGTGTATGGAGTGGAAAAAACACATGATGCAGTGCATTTAATATCCGATATATCTCTTGCAAAGAAATGGCATAGCCGGTACGGGCATTTAAATTTTCAAAATTTAAAGAATCTTTGCGAAAAAGAACGTGTGATCGGAATGAAAATTAAAAACGTATCCGTAGACACAAATTGCGACACATGCAATAAGGCTAAAATATGTGCATTGCCGTTCCCACAAAAGGCAGAACGTGTTACGAAAAGTGTTCTCGAATTGATCCATACCGATGTATGCGGACCTATGAATGTTAAATCTCTGGCTGGAAACCGTTATTTTGTTACATTTATAGACGATTACTCGCGAAAAATTCACGTATATTTTAAGCGCGCCAAAAATGAAGTTTTTGAGAAATTTAAAATGTATAAAAGTTATGTCGAGTGCCAAACCGAAAAAACAATTAAAGCTTTGCGTAGCGATAATGGTACTGAGTACATAAACAATGAATTTACAAATTTTTTAAGCACGTGTGGAATAAAAAGAGAATTAACGGTACCTTACACACCTCAGCAAAACGGCGTTGCTGAGCGCGCAAATCGTACAATCGTTGAAATGGCCAGGAGCATGTTAATTCACGCAAATTTAAATGAATTTTTGTGGGCCGAAGCAGTACACACTGCAGTCTATTTGCGAAATAGATGTCCGACTAGAGCGTTAAATGGATGCACCCCCTTCGAGGCTTGGAATCAGCGCAAACCATCGGTAAACCATCTGAAAATATTTGGTTCACGCGCATTTGCACTGGACAAAACAAAAAAAGGCAAATTTGTTGCCAAAGGAAAAGAGTACATTTTTGTTGGCTACTCTTTTGCAGCAAAAGCATATCGATTATATGACCCAGAAAAGCGAATAGTAGTGGAACGCCGAGACGTCAAGATTGTGGAGGGTGAGTTCGTCAATGAAGTAAATGATATTCACGAAAATGGAGATCAGACTAAGGATCTTGCTGAAATTATCATACGCTTTGAGTCAAACGAAGAACCTGTGCAGGTACAAACTGTTGATGAGCCCGAAGACGAAACGGAAGGCAACGTTGACAACAGCGATGATGAGGAGGAGGAGTACTTCGTAAGTTCAAGCGATCCAGACCAGAGCCGAAGCTCAGATGAAGACATCCCACAAATACGTGGCCCAGGAAGGCCAAAAATCATTCGTACTGGTCAACCTGGCAGACCAAAGAAACAGTACAATGTTCTCAACAATCTAAGCTGCTCCGATGACATTGAAACTCCACGGACCGTTGCAGATGCGTTGCATGGCCACGATGCAGAAGAATGGAAAAAATCGATGCAAAAGGAATTTGATGCACTCGTGTCAAATAATACATGGACTCCTGTTAATCTTCCGCCGGGACAAAAGGCCATAGGCTCAAAATGGGTCTTCAGAATCAAACGCAACAAAAACGGTGACATTGAAAGGTTTAAGTCGAGACTTGTGGCACAAGGATGTAGCCAGCAGTTTGGCGTAAACTACTGGGAGACATATTCTCCAGTGATACGCTATGAGACAATCCGAATGTTATTTGCGATCGCTGCAGAAAAGCAGTTACACATGCATCAGGTGGATATCTCTAACGCGTATCTCAACGGTAAACTCCAAGAAGTCGTCTATATGAAGCAACCCTCAGGCTTTATAGATGAGCAGAACCCGGAAAAGGTACTCAAACTTCAAAAGGCTATCTACGGGCTGAAGCAGTCCGGACGTGTCTGGAATGACACATTGAACGAGGTGCTGGTGAACATGGGCTTTAAAAGAAGTCAACACGAGCAATGTCTATACGTCAAACAGAATCAACAAGGCTTCAGTTATATAGCAGTTTACGTTGACGACCTGATAATCATCTGTCCTAAAGAGAAGGACGTCAGCGCGATCAAGCAAAAGATCGCATCCGTATTTGAGATGAAAGATGGAGGCCAGCTCAACTTTTTCCTAGGCATGGAAATTCATCGAGAAGGCAAACAAGGCGCGATCAAGTTATGCCAGACAAAGTATATTGAAAGCGTTTTGAATACTTTCGGTATGCTGGATTGCCGTCCAGTCGCAACACCACTTGACCCAGGTTTTCACGTTGGTTGTAAAAATGAAGAATGTGCAAAGGTAAATATGACATATTATCAATCACTAATTGGTTCGCTCATGTACTTAGCTGTTTTGAGCCGACCCGACATTCTTCATGCTGTAAGCAAACTATCACAGCGAAACCAAGACCCTCATGTGGAGCACGAAACTGCAGCTAAGCATGTGTTGCGCTATTTGCGCGGCACTATGAATATGAGCATCATCTACCAAAAGTCTGGAGCGCCAGTAAAAGGATTCGCCGATGCTGATTGGGCCAACGACAAGCTGGACCGAAAATCATATTCTGGATACGTTTTCTTCCTAGCTGGTAGTGCGTTTTCATGGACATCAGCAAAGCAGAGTGTCGTCGCCATGAGCAGCACCGAAGCAGAGTATGTGGCGCTATCAACAGCTGCTAGAGAAGCAATATATCTACAAGGGCTGTTGCAAGAGATTGGATACTCAAATCAAGAGCCGATGACCATCTATGGTGACAACCTCAGTGCGCATCATATTGCGAAAAATCCTATTCACCATAAACGCACAAAGCATATAGATTTAAAATATCATTTTGTTAGAGACAAAGTAGAAAGTAAAGAGATAAAACTTGAATACGTATCCACACAGAAAAACGTTGCCGATGTATTAACCAAAAGCATTACGGATTTGTAAAATCGCTTGGATTAATTGATTAATACATTGTAATCATATAATATTATGTTTAAGCAAAAGTGTTGAAATTTGAATTGTAACCATAACATGATCTGTGTGGCAACGCTAATTAACATAATGTACATGAACAGCGAGAGCCTATGTTATCTCTCGCATCTCCTTTGAATTCTTATTCGTATGTACATATCTCATCTTTTTTAGTTCTGAATAAACCACTGATGTATACAGACGTCGTTCGCTCTTTAATACGCGAGAAGCGCATATTACAATAATATTATTGAAATGCTGTATTATTCTTTTCTGTAGTGTATATGAGCTATTTTGAATCATGGGGTAGGAAATCCTATTTAGTCCGGGTGTAGACCCTTTTAAAGATTTGATGCTAGTTTGAAATTCTATTAATGTGATTTCTTTTTCTATTATTTTAGCTGACTTGGAAGTCGTATAATTGGTGTTTAGGTTATTGTATTTGTGTGATATACAATTTTTTTAAACATGTTTATTTTCAGAGAGTTCTGACCAATAGCTTGCAAAAATATCCGCCATATCTTTCTTAGATGTTACTGCTAGGTTATCAGTAGTGTTTGGCAGACAGTGTATAGTCTTTATTGGACTTAAACCACAGTAACGTCTTATATTTGACCATGTTTTAGCTGTAGGTGTAGAGGGTTCTATTGTTGATGTGAACTTTTTAATAGATTCCATTTTGGTCAACTTTAATTGTCTTCTAAATTTAGCATTTGCACGTTTGTAGTTGATTATGTTTTTAATATTTATGCATCGTTTTAATATTCTCCATGCTCTGTTTTTTTATTTTTTTGGGTCGTTTAAATTTGAATTACACATCATGGAACCTTCGGATTGTATTTGTATTTGTGTATTTATTGGGCGAGGTTTGGGCTATTGTGTATATTATAAATACTGTCTCTTTGTTAATATTGTTACTGGCTAAGTTTTTTGCGTTTATGATATTAGTAGCATTGGAAAAGGAAGATCAGGCTATGCCTGATCGAATTTTTTGACGCCTAGTTCTCAGAGACTATAAGATCTAGAACCACCAAACTTTCTATCCAAGCTCCTGTGATATCAAACCGAGACGAGTTTGTTTTAAAATTTGGCCACGCCCCCTTCCGCCCCCACAAAAGATGAAAATCTACAATTTTGAAGATACGGGAAAACCAAAAACGCAGAATCATAGAAAATAACTACATCTATCAGAGTATTGAATTTGGATCAGATCGGATCATAAATATAGTCAGAAGGAACAAATGAAATTTCAGTGGCCTCCCAAGCGCAGACTGATTCCCTCTCTCTCTCGCACACAGTCGTGTATGTATATGTAGGAAGTAAATGAAAACATGTAGAAATGGCAGATGTAAAAAATGTATGTAAACAAATATGGAAACATCTAATAGATCAAAATCTCCGAAAAGGTTCGACTTAAATTTTTTTTTTTTTGCTAAAATTGAACAACGGTGTTGGATTGAAAAATTCTTATATTCGATACTCCCATCAAATTAACTACTGGGACCTCTGTGAGTTGTTCGGTAAAAATAGTTTTTAGATCATTGTGGTCGAAAATTATGGGGTTTATTATACTTGCTTTGGCAAGTGTGATCGTAAGCATGAGATTTTTGACTTCCGAAATTAGCATCCTGTTTCTCTCTAGTAGCGTCTCATATAAGTGCGCGATGTCCATCAAGTCGCCTTGTTTTTCTTTTAAGATCTAATTAACAGTATTGGTTAGAAGGTTAATCTGTTTCTGTGCCTCTGTGTTAATCAGTACCTGTCTATTGTTTGATTCTATAAGCTGTGCCAGGAAGTCTAAGCTTCTGGCCATCCTATGATGTATCATTAAAGCGGACAACAGATTTGTTGCATGTTCTATGTCTATCTCTAATAGTTTTCGCATATGCGAATGCGGGAACAACTCGAGCATTTTAACGGTGTCATCTATAATGCTCGTGAATTCGGTCAGATTAGTGGAGTGGCTCAAGTAGTTACGGTGTTCCCATACCAACACATCCCCATCCAGCACAGGGATATAGTTTGCATTAGAAAAGTCGGTGATCCGCGCATTTGTAGTAGAAAGTAGAAGGAGGAGTATTCCGGCAAACCTGCGGGAATGATAACTTAGATCTGTAGTAATTGTATACGAAAAGTTTTTGATTATTTCAGATTGTCCTTATGGACCACCCTCCCCCTAATTAGAAGGGACGTTCCAAGGTCCGCTTGTACACGTTCTTCTGTGTACAGCGGGGTTAGCTTGTTCCCTAGTCTTTTGTTATTCCTTGGGTAAACCTTTTCGACCACTTCGAAGACTCTGTTCTGTCTCGAGATGTTAAGCCTGTCGAGATTGGCCTTTTGTGCCTTGTCAATTTTGGTTCTAATCGCTAATTTAAGATCGTCGTTGCTTACATGGATTGCTTCTACAGGCCTCTGGTCTGTGACCGCGCATGATTAGCTCGACGGTGTCCTCAATCTTTTTGTCGATTTTTATGCACCTTGCTATCTCTGCCAAAGTGCCGTGAAATCTTTCTACTTTCCCGTTGGAGCTACTATGTAGAGGGGGTGCATTTACGATGTCGATGCCATATTGGTTTTTAGGCAAAGAGGTAATTGTTTCGGAGTTGAAGGAAGGCTCATTGTCACAATATATGGTCCTGGTATTCGGGAAAAAATGATCAATTGTAAATTGGGGGCTCGTACCTCTACTATAACCCTGGAAGAGGGGCTGTACGATGGCAAACTTTGAGAACTTGTCTATGCAGGTAAAAAAAAGTTTCTTGTCTGTGTGCGCGATTGTGTTCGGTTGTAATTATTTTCACCTGCTCGTTGGCGTCTGTGATATCGTTCACGAAGTTTTTGCAATGCCAGAACTTGGTTGCGGGAAACTCCAGCACCAGAGCATGTTGGAGGGTAGCCAAAGTCGGAAGATCACAGTGGATTGCATTCACGACGTTGGAATTGACCACCTCCTTTACTGACTTAATTAGTGAGTCCTTAATGTTAAAGTGAATAAAGTGGCGGGCTTTGCCGCCGAAAATTATGAAGTTTTGCCGCAGAGGCTGGCTAGCTTCTTCCAGAATTATTTGGTTTTTGAAACAGTTGAGGGCTTATCCGTGATTTCCACTGTGTAAGACAGAGAGAGCTCGCTGTGCACCGTGGCAGGTAGGTTATTTATGTTTTGTCGCGACAGGGCGTCGGCCACGAAGTTTTCCTTACCCGGTTTATGTTCGTTATGTTCCTCTATAAAGGCTTTCCACCGTTTGATTTTGGCATTTGTGTTCTGGTGATCGGTAAAGATTCTTACTTCCGTGGTAACGTATAAGTAATTTTGTAACTTCCCTATAGCCCATACAATTGCCAACAACTCCCTTTCGTTTGTGGCGTAGTTTAATTCGCAATCTTTAAGTGTGCGCGATATCATTGTGATTGACCTGCCGTTTTGGGACAGGACCGCCCCAATCCGTCCTCTGACGCCAAAATGTTTCGCAGACGGTCGAATGCGTAGCGTTGCGTTGCGTTTCGCCGAACTGAACTGCAACTTTCTTGGACATGTGTTTGCTGACTGTGCCATTTTCTCCATTGAGTAATGCGACACCCCTAGTAACTATGAAGCCCAATAACTCTACGCTTTCTTTCAAGAACTTGGTCTTTTCTGGGGCCACTCGCATGTTTGCATCGCAGAGGCGTTCTAGCACAGTGTCCATGTGTTTAACGTGTGTGCATTTTCGTTTTCGGAAAAAATGATGACATCATCTACATAATTGGGCTGCTGTATGGCGACCTAGATGGTCTTATTATGCTGTCCTTCAGCAGTTCTTTGACTTCTTTGTTTGCGAAGTCTGCTGCTCCCATAGGGTAGGGGTATAATTTCGAGTAGACTGGTTCGTCATTCTCAGTTCGGATGGTGGCGACGACTGAGGTGTTAAAGGGGAGCGCCTCGTTAGAGGTCGACAAAACTTTAATTCTCTTTCGATTTTACCGAGCCTGGGACCATCGACTTTGGTGAAATTTACATTGTCACAGTCGTGGAACCTAAGTTCTTCAGTTACGTTTCCGTATCTGATTTTTCTGCTGCGCAGGTTCAATGCCGCTCCCGCTCGCGTTAGCAAATCGGAACCTATAATGGCATCAAACGTACTTAGCGTGTCTAACAAAAAAAATGGGGCGTTAAGCCCGAAAATCTGCATTAGGCACTTGTTTTTTATTTCACTGGAGCCATGTATCGAGCTCACGGTGAAGGGGTGTCGACCGAAGTTATGTTTTTTAGCTCCTTTACGGGCTTTACCTAATTTTTAGCCACACCAATGTCAATTAAAGTTTTTATTGTTCTGCCAGCCAACTGTCGCTCGACGAACGGCAATTGGGAGCGCTCCCTAAAAAATTCAGCAGGTCGTTGCCGCTAGCCGAGTTACTTTCTTCGTTAATTTCCGCAACCGCGGCCTCGGCTAAGCTTGCATATTCTTGTTCCCCTTGGTTAGGGGCCTGCTGTACTATATTATTTACCCGTTGGCGTCTTTGCCCAGATATACGATCTGACGTGTTCCGCCTTTTCTGAGCTTCGCCCTGTGTGACGTCGCTCTGTGGTTTCCCCCAATTGGTCTGTTTCCTAAACCTGGACGTTGATGGGTCAACCTCCATATGCTGCACTTGGTTTTGCTGTGGGGCCTCTTTATCGTTTGGCTTTGGCCAAGGATCGCTCTGTTGCTGCCTACTACTTTTTCCCACAAAATGTGGGTACCTTTCCTGACCTCTACCTTGCCTGGCCTGGGCCCGATTATCCTGTCTTTTGCCGTCCCTTGAATGGTTTTTTTCCTCGATCGCCTTTGCGTACGTAGCCGCAAATGCGCTTCTCTCAATGCTATTTTCGGCCTCGCGAGCTAGAGCTAGGGCGGATGGCAAATCCTTGGGCTGTGCCGGGAGAACTAACGATTTTAGCGGCCTCTTGAGGCCCGCTATGAATGCGTGTAAATCATCATTCCTAATTTCCTCGTTGAGAATGGTAGCTGCCTCCTCGTTATGAGTCATGACCACTTCGTTAGTGACGAGCGTGAGCTTTCTCTCGACCTAGTCATAATATTCCATTAGATCGGTTTCACCCTGCCCAGCCATTTCCAAGTGTTGACGTAACACGCGATGTTTTGTCCGCATATGTATGTGCAATCAAGTTTAGCTATGATTGCATCAAAATTGAGCACCGTGTTGTTCGATGTGAGCAATGCTCGAGCTGTTCCACAAGTTTTTATACCCGGTACTCGAAGAGTAAAGGGGTATATTAGATTTGTGCAAAAAATTAATGTGTGTAACACCCAGAAGGAAGCGTTTCCGACCCCATAAAGTATATATATTCTTGATCAGCATCAATAGCCGAGTCGATATAGCTATGTCTGTCTGTCCGTCCGTCTGTCCGTCTGTCCGTCTTCATTAGCGCCTATAGCTCAAAGACCATAAAAGCTAGAGGAACACTATTTTGTATCCAGACTCCTGTCCTATCGCACTGTTACAAGTGTATTTCAAAATTTCGCCCCGCCCCCTTCCGCCCACTCCAAGGACGAAAATCTGTGGCATGCACAATTTTAAAGATACGAGAAAACTAAAAACGCAGAATCGTAGAGAATGACAATATCTATCAGAGTGTTGAATCTGGATCAGATCGACTCATAAATATAGCCACAATGAAGAAAACAATTTCGAAATGCATCGTTCCCTCTCGCTCTCTCTCACACACAGGGGTAGGCGCTATGCCTGATCGAATTTTTTGACGCCTAGTTCTCAGAGACTATAAGAGCTAGAACCACCAAACTTTCTATCCAAGCTCCTGTGATATCAAACCGAGACGAGTTTGTTTTAAAATTTGGCCACGCCCCCTTCCGCCCCCACAAAAGATGAAAATCTACAATTTTGAAGATACGGGAAAACCAAAAACGCAGAATCATAGAAAATTACTATATCTATCAGAGTATTGAATTTGGATCAGATCGGATCATAAATATAGTCAGAAGGAACAAATGAAATTTCAGTGGCCTCCCAAGCGCAGACTGATTCCCTCTCTCTCTCGCACACAGCCGTGTATGTATATGTAGGAAGTAGATAAAAACATGTAGAAATGGCAGATGTAAAAAATTTATGTTAACCAATATGGAAACATCTAATAGATCAAAATCTCCGAAAAGGTTCGACTTAAATTGTTTTTTTTTGGCTAAAATTAAATTTTGTCCTTTTGCGAACATGTAATAAATTACAACAAGCTCACATACATATATACTGACTGAGTACCGGGTATAAAGTAGAGCCGCGGCGCAGACGCGGCTCATAACGTTCCCCCTCGTTTTTTTTTATGATGGGCACAGCCTCGTAGTGTGCCTGACTACCAGCGTAGTTTTGTCCGCATATGTGCAATCAAGTTTAGCTATGATTGCATCCAAATTGAGCACCGTGTTGTTCGATGTGAGCAATTCTCGAGCTGTTCCACAGATTTTATTTTTTATGATGGGCACAGCCTCGTAGTGTGCCTGACTACCAGCGTAGTTTTTGAAAACTTCGTACGCATCTAGAGCAGATTGTCTCCAAGACACATACTCCTCATACTCCCGTTGAAAGTTGGTACTGATTTCACGATATTTAGTTTCACTTCACATTTTATATTACCTGCTAAATTCTGCACTCAGTCGTCGTTCCTGTTCGACGAGGGCGTTGTTGATTGCGCATTCTACTAACGCTTTTATCATTACTGGATCCATTTCTAATTGGTACGATAAGTCTAGGCCAGGGGTGCCCAGGCCTATGCTCTTGGGCTCGCTTTGTTATACCCGGTACTCGAAGAGTAAAGGGGTATATTAGATTTGTGCAAAAAATTAATGTGTGTAACACCCAGAAGGAAGCGTTTCCGACCCCATAAAGTATATATATTCTTGATCAGGATCAATAGCCGAGTCGATATAGCTATGTCTGTCTGTCCGTCCGTCCGTCCGTCTGTCCGTCTGTCCGTCTTCATTAGCGCCTATAGCTCAAAGACTATAAAAGCTAGAGGAACACAATTTTGTATCCAGACTCCTGTCCTATCGCACTGTTACAAGTGTATTTTAAAATTTCGCCCCGCCCCCTTCCGCTTACTCCAAGGACGAAAATCTGTGGCATGCAAAATTTTAAAGATACGAGAAAACTAAAAACGCAGAATCGTAGAAAATGAGAATATCTATCAGAGTGTTGAATCTGGATCAGATCAGATGATAAATATAGCCACAATGAAGAAAACCATTTCGAAATGCATCGTTCCCTCTCGCTCTCTCTCACACACAGGGTTGGGCGCTGTGCCCATTCGTCCAGATGAGCGCCTAGATCTCAGAGACTATAAGAGCTAGAGGAACCAAACTCTCTATCCATGCTCCTGTGATATCACGTCAGTACAAATGTATTTCAAAATTTGGCCACGCCCCCTTCCGCCCCCACAAAAGATGAAAATCTACAATTTTGAAGATACTAGAAAACTAAAAACGCAGAATCGTAGAGAATGACAATATCTATCAGAGTGTTGAATCTGGATCAGATCGACTCATAAACATAGCCACAATGAAGAAAACCATTTCGAAATGCATCGTTCCCTCTCGCTCTCTCTCACACACAGGGTTGGGCGCTGTGCCCTTTCGTCCAGATGAGCGCCTAGATCTCAGAGACTGTAAGAGCTAGAGCAACCAAACTCTCTATCGATGTTCCTGTGATATCACGTCAGTACAAGTGTATTTCAAAATTTGGCCACGCCCCCTTCCGCCCCCACAAAAGATTAAAATCTACAATTTTGAAGATACGGGAAAACCAAAAACGCAGAATCATAGAAAATGACCATATCTATCAGAGTATTGAATCTGGATTAGATCGGATCATAAATATAGTCAGTAGGAACAAATGAAATTTCAGTGGCCTTCCAAGCGCAGACTCATTCCCTCTCTCTCTCGCACACAGCCGTGTATGTATATGTAGGAAGTAGATTTAGACATGTAGAAAAGACAGATGTAAAAAACGTATGTAAACAAAAATGGAAATAATATATATAAATCTCCGAAAAGGTTGACTTAATTTTTTTTTGTCTTTTTTGGCTAAAACTAAATTTATCCCTTTTGCGAACATGTAAAAATGTAATTTATTACAAGCTCACATACATATATACTGACTGAGTACCGGGTATAAAGTAGAGCCGCGGCGGTAGACGCGGCTCACAACGTTCCCCCTCGTTTTTGTTTTTACTCTTAGGATAGGAACTCACAGAACGTATACATGAGCGGCACCAAGAATAAAAAAAACCAACACATGCAAAAATTAGGTGAGTGTATGCTATGCGTGGAACCGAAACCGTTTCTGTTTGCTCGTGTGGGTCGTCGTTGCTCGCGAACGCAAACTGACCAACAACAATTTCGATGCTTTTGTTGTTTTCTTACTCATTTTGCTTCTGCCTTATCTTCGAGCTTGCACTGAAAAAAACCTTTTTTGTGTCCAACCTGCCGGCAAAATGTTTAATAGCGCATGTTTGAGTACATTCAAGTACGCTGAGTACGCTCAAAAATATTGTTGCGAATAGCAGTGCATTATATATCCTACAAAATTGATTTTGAATACAAAATTTATTCATTTGGTAAACCTTATTTTTCACATAAGTGAAAATGTATGCAAACATTTTTCTTCCAGTGCACAAATTGAAATACAAAAAATCGGGCGCCTCTTGGTATTAGTGTTTTTCTTTGTGAGTGTTGGTGATTGCTCTTCCGTATGCTGGCCTTGGGCACCCCTGGTCTAGGCTATCTTCACTGTCGTATTCGACCTTGTTTCTATAGTCCCAACTCATGAGCGATCAGCGAAAGGGAAACAAAAATTCTTTCACAAGCTTTATTTTTCCCGAACAATCACTTACATTTTATTTTTTCTTGGGGACGCCAATTATCTTTAAACTATGTTGGTCCGAGCTGCGGTCTCCGTTGCGTAGGCTCCGGCGCCGCGGCTCTACTTTATACCCGGTACTCAGTCAGTATATATGTATGTGAGCTTGTTGTAATTTATTACATGTTCGCAAAAGGGACAAATTTAATTTTAGCCAAAAAAGAAAAAAGTAATTAAGTCGAACTTTTTCGGAGATTTGTATCTATTTGATGTTTCCATATTTGTTTTCATAAATTTTTTACATCTGCCTTTCCTACATGTCTTTATCTACTTCCTACATATACATACACGGCTGTGTGCGAGAGAGAGAGGGAATGAGTCTGCGCTTGGAAGGCCACTGAATTTTCATTTGTTCTTTCTGACTATATTTATGATCCGATCTGATCCAGATTCAATACTCTGATAGATATGGTCATTTTCTATGATTCTGCATTTTTGGTTTTCCCGTATCTTTAAAATTGTAGATTTTCTTTTTTTGTGGGGCGGAAGGGGGCGTGGCCAAATTTTGAAACTAACTCGTCTCGGTTTAATATCACAGGAGCTTGGATAGAAAGTTTGGTTGATCTAGCTCTTATAGTCTCTGAGATCTAGGCGCTCATCTGGACGAATGGGCACAGCGCCCACCCCGGTGTGTGAGAGAGAGCGAGAGGGAACGATGCATTTCGAAATGGTTTTCTTCATTTTGGCTATATTTATGATTTGATTTTATCCAGATTCAACACTCTGATAGATATGCTCATTCTCTACGATTCTACGTTTTTAGTTTTCTCGTATCTTTAAAATTGTGCATGCCACAGATTTTCGTCCTTTGAGTGGGCGGAAGGGGGCGATAGGACAGGAGTCTGGATACAAAATTGTGTTCCTCCAGCTTTTATAGTCTTTGAGCTAGAGGCGCTAATGAAGACGGACAGACGGACGGACGGACGGACAGACAGACATAGCTATATCGACTGGGCTATTGATGCTGATCAAGAATATAAATACTTTATGGGGTCGGAATGCTTCCTTCTGGGTGTTACACACATCAATTTTTTGCACAAATCTAATATACCCCTTTACTCTTCGAGTACCGGGTATAATAATATTTTGTATATCCATTATATGCTAATTATGTTTGATGTACTATAAACGAATATAATGAACGAATGTAAATGTGTAAAAATACAAAATTTATAGTATACATGACTTCACATGAGATTAATTGTCTGTAGGGTATTCTATCGTTGTTGCTTATGAAACACTCAGTAAATACATTTTGCTCGTCGCCAATTCGGCAGCTCGAAGTCAAGCCATGGAACTAAAAATAGAATGAGCTTGCATGTGTGAGTGCGCACAGAGCTGCAAGTTCTTACATATGTATGTATATGTGCGTACTTGTGCCGAGCTGCTGAATTTGCGACAAGAAAAATGTACGTGACGTTTGTATGAAATGGCATATCTATATACTGTATGGTTAGTGCCGATATTTAAGAGACCTAGCCAATAAGCGATCATCGATAGAATACAGTCGTTTTTGGAAGCAGCAGCAAAAAGTAGAGCTAAAGTTGAACGAACGTTTTTCTTATTTACGATTTTGAAACACACACTTTGAACCGACTTCATTAGCGTTTAGATCTCAGAGACTACAAAATATCGCCCCGCCCTCTTCAGCCCACACAAAGGACGAAAATCTGTGGCATGCCCAATTTTTAAGATACGAGAATACCACAAACGCAAAATCATAGACAATGACTATATCTATCAATGTGTTAAATCTGGATCAGATCGGATCATAAATATAGCCACAATGAAGAAAACCATTTCGAAAGGCATCGTTCCCTCTCGCTCTCTCTCAAACACCGGGGGGGTGCTATGCCCGTTTGCCCAGATGAGCGCCTAGATCTCAGAGACTATAAAAGCTAGAGAAACCAAACTTTCTGTCCATGCTCCCGTGATATCATTTCAATAAAGGTGTATTTCAAAATTTCGCCACGCCCCTTTCCGACTTCACAAAGGAGTAATCTAAAAACGCAGAATCATAGAAAATGTCTATCTATCAAAGAAAAATGTTGAATCTGGATCTGATCGTACTACAAATATAGCCGCAATGAAGAAAACCATTTTGAAAGGCATCGTTCCCTCTCGCTCTCTCTCACGCACCGGGGAGGTTGCTATGCCCGTTCGCATTTTTTGACGCCAATATCTCAAAGATTATATAAGCTAGATAAACCAAACTTTTTATCTAAGCTCCTGTGATATTAAACCGAAACCAGTTTATTTCAAAATTTGGCCACGCCCCTTTCCGCCCCCACTAAAGACGAAAATCTGTGGAATCCACAGTTTTGAAGATACGAGAAAACTAAAAACGCAGAAAACTAGAGAATATTCATATTTATCAGAGTGTTGAATCTGATCTGAGTGTTGAATTAGATCGAATCATTAGTATAGCCAGAAGGAACAAATGAAATGTCAGTGGCCTTCCAAGCGCTTACACATTCTCTCTCTCTCGCACACATTTCCACGAGTCGTAGAAAAAACGTATGTACAGTTAGTCACAAAAGTATTCGTATTCGGTACCCGACAGATAAATGTATTTTTTTTAATGACTAAGTAACAAATATTTTTTTTTTTATTCATTATTTAGTGTAATACACTTATTGAAGATTCAGATTTTAACAAAAAATATTTTAAAAACTATCTTCATTGCTGCTTTTTCCTTTGGAAATCATAAAAACAAAAAAAAAGTCGCGTCACAAAAGTATTCGCGTTTTTGTTCCGGCGTTAAATAATTAAGTCAATTCTTATAATCAGTATTTTGTATGCAAGCCATTGTTTTCCTTAATAGCTAATAAGCGTCCCGGCATTGACTCCACCAATTTTCGACATCTTAGTTCGGGTATATTTGACCATTCCTCAAGCAGTACCCGTTTTACTTCAGTTTTTGAGGAAATCTTATGCTCCTGGACTTTTAGTTTAAGATGGGCCCAAAGATTTTCAATAAGGTTAACGTCAGGACTCTGTGGAGGCGTGTGTATCTGTTTGGTGTTGTGCAACAGCCACATTTTGACTTTCCAGGCCGTACGTTTCGGATCATTGTCCTGTTGAAATATGAACTTGTCGGTTTTTAGACCCATTTTAATGGCACTGGCACGCAAATTTTACTTTAGTATATTCAAATACATTTCGGCATTCATAATTCCTTCGATAAAAACCAAGTTTCCAACTCCTCGAGCGGACATGCAGCCCCAAACTAGAACGGAACCGCCACCATGCTTAACCGTTGGTCTAATATTTTGTAATTTAAGTGCTTAACCGGGCTTTCGCCAAACTTTTCCTTCTCCATCCGAACCAAATATATTCAATTTGCTTTCATCGCTAAATACTACTTGTTCCCAGTACTCCAAGCTATGTTCTATAAAGGTGTTAGCAAATAAAAGGCGCTTTGCTATATTGATGGATGCAAGCAAGGGTTTCTTTCTCGGGCATCTCCCATGCAAGTCATGGTTTCTACGGACGGTTTCAGTGGATACGTTAGTTTCTAAGGTTGTGGAGATGGCACTGTAAATTTTTGGAGCGGATAAATGAGGGTTTTTTCTGTTTTCTTCCAGGATTTTCCTCTCTTCTCTGGTAGACAACATCTTTGGACGGCCGGAACGAGGCATGTTTTCCAGGGAATTTCTGGACTTGAGTCGAGCAATGACACTCCTTATGGTTGAAGGACTTCTGTCGAACATCCCACAAATGTATTCAGTCGATTTACCCTCATTGTATAGGTGTAAAATAATTTTTTTTCCGAAACGTTTAATTCGGTACCTTTTGTCATTTTGTAGTGGATGTAGACTAGGAATGACGACGAAAGTTTGTGGTTTTCCCCGAATTCAATCTCTAAAAACTAACCACTAATAAATTCCCAAAAAAAAGGGATAGCCCAAAAAAATACTTAACAATACATATTTTTGATGCGCAACGAATACTTTTGTGAGCATTAAAATCTGGTTACTTTTATATTTTTGAGTATTTTTTTATTGAAAACGTATTCTTTTTGTTTTTTTTTGTTAACTGGTAGACAAAATATGTAGATTTTGAAACGTAAACCATTTTCCACCATTTCGATATTGGTTACATTTTAAAACTCGAATATTTTCTTTACCTCCTTTGCAACGAATACTTTTGTGACTAACTGTAGATGTGAAAACGTAGAGAAGACATATGTAAAAAACAAATGTAATAAAAAATGGAAACAGATAATATCGAATATACCTACATACATATAAAAATCTCTGAAAGGGTTCGATTGAATTTTTTTTTAATTTTATTTATTGGCTAAAATTTGATTTCGAATATATAATACATATATTACATAAATCGTAGGCTCACATATATACTGACTGACGTTTTTAAAACGTCAACCCTCTCCTCTGCGAAATGAAAAGTAAACGGGTTTTTATACAACAAAACTAATTGCAAAAGGAAAAAAAATAGATGACATATTGGTCCATTAAGATAAATTTGACATAGTTACTATGGAAACTTAGATTGTGACTTCTTTATAAATCAATTTTTGTAACCCAACCTCAAATTTTGACTCGGAAAAAATTGGTCAGGACAAATACACTTTTTGGATTCGAGGCACCATCTGACGGAGATCGATTCATTTATCGGAACATTTGCCTCCCGACAAGTACCACTTAATCGTTTACAAGTAAAATTTTTGAATGATCGAGTAATATTTGCCAACGCTTGACCAAACCAACAAACAAACAAAAAATGCTTCCCAAAATATCAAGCAATGTAATAGAAATCACTGATGTTTGTGCTGCATTGCGCAGTATAAATTATGGCATTCCTTAGTTAAAACGAGGGGGAACGTTTTTTAATTTTAGACAAAAAAAAAAAAATTTAAGTCGAACCTTTTCGGAGATTTTGATCTATTAGATGTTTCCATATTTGTTTACATAAATTTTTTACATCTGCCATTTCTACATGTCTTTATCTACTTCCTACATATACATATACGGCTGTGTGCGAGAGAGAGAGGGAATCAGTCTGCGCTTGGAAGGCCACTGAAATTTCATTTGGTCCTTCTGACTATATTTATGATCCGATCTGATCCAGATTCAATACTCTGATAGATATGGTCATTTTCTATGATTCTGCATTTTTGGTTTTCCCGTATCTTTAAAATTGTAGATTTTCTTTTTTTGTGGGGCGGAAGGGGGCGTGGCCAAATTTTGAAACTAACTCGTCTCGGTTTAATATCACAGGAGCTTGGATAGAAAGTTTGGTTGATCTAGCTCTTATAGTCTCTGAGATCTAGGCGCTCATCTGGACGAATGGGCACAGCGCCCACCCCTGTGTGTAAGAGAGAGCGACAGGGAACGATGCATTTCGAAATGGTTTTCTTCATTTTGGCTATATTTATGATTTGATTTTATCCAGATTCAACACTCTGATAGATATGCTCATTCTCTACGATTCTACGTTTTTAGTTTTCTCGTATCTTTAAAATTGTGCATGCCACAGATTTTCGTCCTTTGAGTGGGCGGAAGGGGGCGATAGGACAGGAGTCTGGATACAAAATTGTGTTCCTCCAGCTTTTATAGTCTTTGAGCTAGAGGCGCTAATGAAGACGGACAGACGGACGGACGGACGGACAGACAGACATAGCTATATCGACTGGGCTATTGATGCTGATCAAGAATATAAATACTTTATGGGGTCGGAATGCTTCCTTCTGGGTGTTACACACATCAATTTTTTGCACAAATCTAATATACCCCTTTACTCTTCGAGTACCGGGTATAATAATATTTTGTATATCCATTATATGCTAATTATGTTTGATGTACTATAAACGAATATAATGAACGAATGTAAATGTGTAAAAATACAAAATTTATAGTATACATGACTTCACATGAGATTAATTGTCTGTAGGGTATTCTATCGTTGTTGCTTATGAAACACTCAGTAAATACATTTTGCTCGTCGCCAATTCGGCAGCTCGAAGTCAAGCCATGGAACTAAAAATAGAATGAGCTTGCATGTGTGAGTGCGCACAGAGCTGCAAGTTCTTACATATGTATGTATATGTGCGTACTTGTGCCGAGCTGCTGAATTTGCGACAAGAAAAATGTACGTGACGTTTGTATGAAATGGCATATCTATATACTGTATGGTTAGTGCCGATATTTAAGAGACCTAGCCAATAAGCGATCATCGATAGAATACAGTCGTTTTTGGAAGCAGCAGCAAAAAGTAGAGCTAAAGTTGAACGAACGTTTTTCTTATTTACGATTTTGAAACACACACTTTGAACCGACTTCATTAGCGTTTAGATCTCAGAGACTACAAAATATCGCCCCGCCCTCTTCAGCCCACACAAAGGACGAAAATCTGTGGCATGCCCAATTTTTAAGATACGAGAATACCACAAACGCAAAATCATAGACAATGACTATATCTATCAATGTGTTAAATCTGGATCAGATCGGATCATAAATATAGCCACAATGAAGAAAACCATTTCGAAAGGCATCGTTCCCTCTCGCTCTCTCTCAAACACCGGGGGGGTGCTATGCCCGTTTGCCCAGATGAGCGCCTAGATCTCAGAGACTATAAAAGCTAGAGAAACCAAACTTTCTGTCCATGCTCCCGTGATATCATTTCAATAAAGGTGTATTTCAAAATTTCGCCACGCCCCTTTCCGACTTCACAAAGGAGTAATCTAAAAACGCAGAATCATAGAAAATGTCTATCTATCAAAGAAAAATGTTGAATCTGGATCTGATCGTACTACAAATATAGCCGCAATGAAGAAAACCATTTTGAAAGGCATCGTTCCCTCTCGCTCTCTCTCACGCACCGGGGAGGTTGCTATGCCCGTTCGCATTTTTTGACGCCAATATCTCAAAGATTATATAAGCTAGATAAACCAAACTTTTTATCTAAGCTCCTGTGATATTAAACCGAAACCAGTTTATTTCAAAATTTGGCCACGCCCCTTTCCGCCCCCACTATAGACGAAAATATGTGGAATCCACAGTTTTGAAGATACGAGAAAACTAAAAACGCAGAAAACTAGAGAATATTCATATTTATCAGAGTGTTGAATCTGATCTGAGTGTTGAATTAGATCGAATCATTAGTATAGCCAGAAGGAACAAATGAAATTTCAGTGGCCTTCCAAGCGCTTACACATTCTCTCTCTCTCGCACACATTTCCACGAGTCGTAGAAAAAACGTATGTACAGTTAGTCACAAAAGTATTCGTATTCGGTACCCGACAGATAAATGTATTTTTTTTTAATGACTAAGTAACAAATATTTTTTTTTATTCATTATTTAGTGTAATACACTTATTGAAGATTCAGATTTTAACAAAAAATATTTTAAAAACTATCTTCATTGCTGCTTTTTCCTTTGGAAATCATAAAAACTAAAAAAAGTCGCGTCACAAAAGTATTCGCGTTTTTGTTCCGGCGTTAAATAATTAAGTCAATTCTTATAATCAGTATTTTGTATGCAAGCCATTGTTTTCCTTAATAGCTAATAAGCGTCCCGGCATTGACTCCACCAATTTTCGACATCTTAGTTCGGGTATATTTGACCATTCCTCAAGCAGTACCCGTTTTACTTCAGTTTTTGAGGAAATCTTATGCTCCTGGACTTTTAGTTTAAGATGGGCCCAAAGATTTTCAATAAGGTTAACGTCAGGACTCTGTGGAGGCGTGTGTATCTGTTTGGTGTTGTGCAACAGCCACATTTTGACTTTCCAGGCCGTACGTTTCGGATCATTGTCCTGTTGAAATATGAACTTGTCGGTTTTTAGACCCATTTTAATGGCACTGGCACGCAAATTTTACTTTAGTATATTCAAATACATTTCGGCATTCATAATTCCTTCGATAAAAACCAAGTTTCCAACTCCTCGAGCGGACATGCAGCCCCAAACTAGAACGGAACCGCCACCATGCTTAACCGTTGGTCTAATATTTTGTAATTTAAGTGCTTAACCGGGCTTTCGCCAAACTTTTCCTTCTCCATCCGAACCAAATATATTCAATTTGCTTTCATCGCTAAATACTACTTGTTCCCAGTACTCCAAGCTATGTTCTATAAAGGTGTTAGCAAATAAAAGGCGCTTTGCTATATTGATGGATGCAAGCAAGGGTTTCTTTCTCGGGCATCTCCCATGCAAGTCATGGTTTCTACGGACGGTTTCAGTGGATACGTTAGTTCCTAAGGATGTGGAGATGGCACTGTAAATTTTTGGAGCGGATAAATGAGGGTTTTTTCTGTTTTCTTCCAGGATTTTCCTCTCTTCTCTGGTAGACAACATCTTTGGACGGCCGGAACGAGGCATGTTTTCCAGGGAATTTCTGGACTTGAGTCGAGCAATGACACTCCTTATGGTTGAAGGACTTCTGTCGAACATCCCACAAATGTATTCAGTCGATTTACCCTCATTGTATAGGTGTAAAATAATTTTTTTTCCGAATTTTTTTAATTCGGTACCTTTTGTCATTTTGTAGTGGATGTAGACTAGGAATGACGACGAAAGTTTGTGGTTTTCCCCGAATTCAATCTCTAAAAACTAACCACTAATAAATTCCCAAAAAAAAAGGGATAGCCCAAAAAAATACTTAACAATACATATTTTTGATGCGCAACGAATACTTTTGTGAGCATTAAAATCTGGTTACTTTTATATTTTTGAGTATTTTTTTATTGAAAACGTATTCTTTTTGTTTTTTTTTGTTAACTGGTAGACAAAATATGTAGATTTTGAAACGTAAACCATTTTCCACCATTTCAATATTGGTTACATTTTAAAACTCGAATATTTTCTTTACCTCCTTTGCAACGAATACTTTTGTGACTAACTGTAGATGTGAAAACGTAGAGAAGACATATGTAAAAAACAAATGTAATAAAAAATGGAAACAGATAATATCGAATATACCTACATACATATAAAAATCTCTGAAAGGGTTCGATTGAATTTTTTTTTAATTTTATTTATTGGCTAAAATTTGATTGCGAATATATAATACATATATTACATAAATCGTAGGCTCACATATATACTGACTGACGTTTTTAAAACGTCAACCCTCTCCTCTGCGAAATGAAAAGTAAACGGGTTTTTATACAACAAAACTAATTGCAAAAGGAAAAAAAATAGATGACATATTGGTCCATTAAGATAAATTTGACATAGTTACTATGGAAACTTAGATTGTGACTTCTTTATAAATCAATTTTTGTAACCCAACCTCAAATTTTGACTCGGAAAAAATTGGTCAGGACAAATACACTTTTTGGATTCGAGGCACCATCTGACGGAGATCGATTCATTTATCGGAACATTTGCCTCCCGACAAGTACCACTTAATCGTTTACAAGTAAAATTTTTGAATGATCGAGTAATATTTGCCAACGCTTGACCAAACCAGCAAACAAACAAAAAATGCTTCCCAAAATATCAAGCAATGTAATAGAAATCACTGATGTTTGTGCTGCATTGCGCAGTATAAATTATGGCATTCCTTAGTTAAAACGAGGGGGAACGTTTTTTAATTTTAGACAAAAAAAAAAAAATTTAAGTCGAACCTTTTCGGAGATTTTGATCTATTAGATGTTTCCATATTTGTTTACATAAATTTTTTACATCTGCCATTTCTACATGTCTTTATCTACTTCCTACATATACATATACGGCTGTGTGCGAGAGAGAGAGGGAATCAGTCTGCGCTTGGAAGGCCACTGAAATTTCATTTGGTCCTTCTGACTATATTTATGATCCGATCTGATCCAAACTCAATACTCTGATAGATATAGTAATTTTCTATCATTCTGCGTTTTTGGTTTTCTCGTATCTTAAAAATTGTGGATTTTCGTCCTTTATGGGGGCGGAAGGGGGCGTGGCTAAATTTTAAAACAAACTCGTCTCGGTTTGATATCACAGGAGCTTGGATAGAAAGTTTGGTTGATCTAGCTTTTATAGTCTCTGAGAACTAGGCGTCAAAAAATTCGATCAGGCATAGCGCCTATCCCTGTGTGTGAGAGAGAGCGAGAGGGAACGATGCATTTCGGAATGGTTTTCTTCATTGTGGCTATATTTATGATTTGATCTTATCCAGATTCAATACTCTGATAGATATTGTCATTCTCTACGATTCTGCGTTCTTAGTTTTCTCGTATCTTTAAAATTGTGCATGCCACAGATTTTCGTTTTTGGAGTGGGCGGAAGGGGGCGGGGCGAAATTTGGAAATACACTTGTAACAGTGCGATAGGACAAAATTGTGTTCTTCTAGCTTTTATGGTCTTTGAGCTATAGGCGCTAATGAAGACGGACAGACGGACAGACAGACATACATAGCTATATCGACTCGGCTATTGATGCTGATCAAGAATATATATACTTTATGGAGTCGGAAACGCTTCCTTCTGGGTGTTACACATCCATTTCTTGCACAAATCTAATATACCCCTTTACTCTTTGAGTACCGGGTATAAAAACCATCTTTATTGAAAAGCGACCTAAGATCTAGTTTAAAAAAAATGAAACAACAAAAACAAAAAATGCCCAAAAAAAATATTTTCGAAAAAGATCATTACATGAAGCGGCAGTGCAATGCACTATGGGTAAAATTTCCATTTTTCGGGTATTTAGTCATTTTCTCAAAGTATTCAAACTGGGATATGTTTTGTGTTAACATCTTAAGAAAACTTCAAACTGTAACGGTCAATACCAAAAATGTTATATAACAGACCAATGTTAAGTCTAACAGCTGTTAAAGTCAGCTGTTGCTGTTGAAGAGCACGAGCTGGAAGATCGCAATATTTTTGCAGGCTATTTTCAAATTGTTTTGCAAAATTTAAAATGGATAACAATCAGACGGGTTTGTACTATGTAATAGTTGTACTAATACGTTGTATTTGTGTGTGTTCTATTAATATTTTCTAAAAGTAGTAGATGAACTCAAAGGTCATTTCTTGGAAAGATATTTCAAGTTCGTGGAATCATATAAAACGAACATTAAAGTGCATAAGTGTACGTCTAAATGCATGTCGTAGAGCCATTAATTGTGATTTAAAAGCAGTTTGTCTCAATGTGCACTTTCTTGCACTTTTTGCGCAAATCAACTTATTGCAGGTGACTTCGTGTTTTCAAACGCGAAATTCGGCATGCGGAGGTTTGGACAAGCGGCTCCACCTTAGCCGTTTATCCATAGATTCTTACAAACGATACCTTAAACGACGCCTAATTAATGTAACTATCAAAATCAGAAAACACAGCCCAAGAAATATTTTTTTTTTACTTTTCCTGAGTTTTCAAAATCAAACTTTCCAAAAAAATACCGCAAAAAATGGTCAAATTTGAATTTGAAAGCTTTAAACTTCCAGATGGTAAGCTGAATCTACAATGTATTTGGGTCTGATTTGTAGTTTTAATTGTCAGCTTTTCAGAATTGTATAGTTCACCACAACCAGATGTAAAATGATAGAAATATATGAAAAAAAGAAGCACTACCTCTAAAAAACATGCCAGGTTTAAAAAATTCTTTATTGAGAATAAAACGAGATGCTCTGAAGTATACCAAAAAGTGTGATGCATAGTCTTAATAAGGAGGCAGCACCACCGATAACCAAATTCTAGGAATGGCCTGGCCTAGGTTAGTGTCTAGTCTAGTGGCATTGCACTATGGGTAAAATTCCAATTTTTCGGGTATTAATTAATAACTTTTAAACTAAGCAAGATTTTTCAATGCGGTTTTTTGATTAATGTTATGTACACCCCTAGGAACATTTTTGGAAAAGTAGGCGTGTCACCGCCCACCCATTCAAAAAAAAGAATTTTTTTTTAAAATTATATTAAGAAACTAAGTATTCATATTAATATTTATGGACTTTAATACTCTTTTATACATAAAAAAAAACGTTTCACTATTGGAAAATTATAATTTTGATGAAATTCAGGATTTAAAGAACAATAGTTCATATTAATAGAAATTTTTTGTAATTTTTAATTTCTTCATCACACGTAAAAAAAAAAACGTCAAATTCATTGTCTGAAATCCTTAAAACTTTGATCAGGGTCTTCACATGATGAGATGTTAAAAATATCGATGGGAAGGGCTTTTTGATGAAATAATTGGATCGGAGGAATTCATTGCGTGATGAAGTCTGTCTTCTTTATAGAGTTTGTTGCATGATTCAGATGATTTTTACTTTTTCTGATAAATTTATGAATTTAAAAATTGTAAAGCAATTATTGTTGTTTTTTTAAGGTCTCGTTATTTTTTTAAAGAATTTTTTAAACCTGGCATGTTTTTTAGAGGTAGTGCTTCTTTTTTTCATATATTTCTATCATTTTACATCTGGTTGTGGTGAACTATACAATTCTGAAAAGCTGACAAAAGCAACTATTGTTGCGAATAGCAGTGCATTATATATCCTACAAAATTGATTTTGAATACAAAATTTAATCATTTGGTAAACCTTATTTTTCACATAAGTGAAAATGTATGCAAACATTTTTCTTCCAGTGCACAAATTGAAATACAAAAAATCGGGCGCCTCTTGGTATTAGTGTTTTTCTTTGTGAGTGTTGGTGATTGCTCTTCCGTATGCTGGCCTTGGGCACCCCTGGTCTAGGCTATCTTCACTGTCGTATTCGACCTTGTTTCTATAGTCCCAACTCATGAGCGATCAGCGAAAGGGAAACAAAAATTCTTTCACAAGCTTTATTTTTCCCGAACAATCACTTACATTTTATTTTTTCTTGGGGACGCCAATTATCTTTAAACTATGTTGGTCCGAGCTGCGGTCTCCGTTGCGTAGGCTCCGGCGCCGCGGCTCTACTTTATACCCGGTACTCAGTCAGTATATATGTATGTGAGCTTGTTGTAATTTATTACATGTTCGCAAAAGGGACAAATTTAATTTTAGCCAAAAAAGAAAAAAGTAATTAAGTCGAACTTTTTCGGAGATTTGTATCTATTTGATGTTTCCATATTTGTTTTCATACATTTTTTACATCTGCCTTTCCTACATGTCTTTATCTACTTCCTACATATACATACACGGCTGTGTGCGAGAGAGAGAGGGAATGAGTCTGCGCTTGGAAGGCCACTGAATTTTCATTTGTTCCTTCTGACTATATTTATGATCCGATCTGATCCAGATTCAATACTCTGATAGATATGGTCATTTTCTATGATTCTGCATTTTTGGTTTTCCCGTATCTTTAAAATTGTAGATTTTCTTTTTTTGTGGGGCGGAAGGGGGCGTGGCCAAATTTTGAAACTAACTCGTCTCGGTTTAATATCACAGGAGCTTGGATAGAAAGTTTGGTTGATCTAGCTCTTATAGTCTCTGAGATCTAGGCGCTCATCTGGACGAATGGGCACAGCGCCCACCCCGGTGTGTGAGAGAGAGCGAGAGGGAACGATGCATTTCGAAATGGTTTTCTTCATTTTGGCTATATTTATGATTTGATTTTATCCAGATTCAACACTCTGATAGATATGCTCATTCTCTACGATTCTACGTTTTTAGTTTTCTCGTATCTTTAAAATTGTGCATGCCACAGATTTTCGTCCTTTGAGTGGGCGGAAGGGGGCGATAGGACAGGAGTCTGGATACAAAATTGTGTTCCTCCAGCTTTTATAGTCTTTGAGCTAGAGGCGCTAATGAAGACGGACAGACGGACGGACGGACGGACAGACAGACATAGCTATATCGACTGGGCTATTGGTGCTGATCAAGAATATAAATACTTTATGGGGTCGGAATGCTTCCTTCTGGGTGTTACACACATCAATTTTTTGCACAAATCTAATATACCCCTTTACTCTTCGAGTACCGGGTATAATAATATTTTGTATATCCATTATATGCTAATTATGTTTGATGTACTATAAACGAATATAATGAACGAATGTAAATGTGTAAAAATACAAAATTTATAGTATACATGACTTCACATGAGATTAATTGTCTGTAGGGTATTCTATCGTTGTTGCTTATGAAACACTCAGTAAATACATTTTGCTCGTCGCCAATTCGGCAGCTCGAAGTCAAGCCATTGAACTAAAAATAGAATGAGCTTGCATGTGTGAGTGCGCACAGAGCTGCAAGTTCTTACATATGTATGTATATGTGCGTACTTGTGCCGAGCTGCTGAATTTGCGACAAGAAAAATGTACGTGACGTTTGTATGAAATGGCATATCTATATACTGTATGGTTAGTGCCGATATTTAAGAGACCTAGCCAATAAGCGATCATCGATAGAATACAGTCGTTTTTGGAAGCAGCAGCAAAAAGTAGAGCTAAAGTTGAACGAACGTTTTTCTTATTTACGATTTTGAAACACACACTTTGAACCGACTTCATTAGCGTTTAGATCTCAGAGACTACAAAATATCGCCCCGCCCTCTTCAGCCCACACAAAGGACGAAAATCTGTGGCATGCCCAATTTTTAAGATACGAGAATACCACAAACGCAAAATCATAGACAATGACTATATCTATCAATGTGTTAAATCTGGATCAGATCGGATCATAAATATAGCCACAATGAAGAAAACCATTTCGAAAGGCATCGTTCCCTCTCGCTCTCTCTCAAACACCGGGGGGGGTGCTATGCCCGTTTGCCCAGATGAGCGCCTAGATCTCAGAGACTATAAAAGCTAGAGAAACCAAACTTTCTGTCCATGCTCCCGTGATATCATTTCAATAAAGGTGTATTTCAAAATTTCGCCACGCCCCTTTCCGACTTCACAAAGGAGTAATCTAAAAACGCAGAATCATAGAAAATGTCTATCTATCAAAGAAAAATGTTGAATCTGGATCTGATCGTACTACAAATATAGCCGCAATGAAGAAAACCATTTTGAAAGGCATCGTTCCCTCTCGCTCTCTCTCACGCACCGGGGAGGTTGCTATGCCCGTTCGCATTTTTTGACGCCAATATCTCAAAGATTATATAAGCTAGATAAACCAAACTTTTTATCTAAGCTCCTGTGATATTAAACCGAAACCAGTTTATTTCAAAATTTGGCCACGCCCCTTTCCGCCCCCACTAAAGACGAAAATCTGTGGAATCCACAGTTTTGAAGATACGAGAAAACTAAAAACGCAGAAAACTAGAGAATATTCATATTTATCAGAGTGTTGAATCTGATCTGAGTGTTGAATTAGATCGAATCATTAGTATAGCCAGAAGGAACAAATGAAATTTCAGTGGCCTTCCAAGCGCTTACACATTCTCTCTCTCTCGCACACATTTCCACGAGTCGTAGAAAAAACGTATGTACAGTTAGTCACAAAAGTATTCGTATTCGGTACCCGACAGATAAATGTATTTTTTTTTAATGACTAAGTAACAAATATTTTTTTTTTATTCATTATTTAGTGTAATACACTTATTGAAGATTCAGATTTTAACAAAAAATATTTTAAAAACTATCTTCATTGCTGCTTTTTCCTTTGGAAATCATAAAAACTAAAAAAAGTCGCGTCACAAAAGTATTCGCGTTTTTGTTCCGGCGTTAAATAATTAAGTCAATTCTTATAATCAGTATTTTGTATGCAAGCCATTGTTTTCCTTAATAGCTAATAAGCGTCCCGGCATTGACTCCACCAATTTTCGACATCTTAGTTCGGGTATATTTGACCATTCCTCAAGCAGTACCCGTTTTACTTCAGTTTTTGAGGAAATCTTATGCTCCTGGACTTTTAGTTTAAAATGGGCCCAAAGATTTTCAATAAGGTTAACGTCAGGACTCTGTGGAGGCGTGTGTATCTGTTTGGTGTTGTGCAACAGCCACATTTTGACTTTCCAGGCCGTACGTTTCGGATCATTGTCCTGTTGAAATATGAACTTGTCGGTTTTTAGACCCATTTTAATGGCACTGGCACGCAAATTTTACTTTAGTATATTCAAATACATTTCGGCATTCATAATTCCTTCGATAAAAACCAAGTTTCCAACTCCTCGAGCGGACATGCAGCCCCAAACTAGAACGGAACCGCCACCATGCTTAACCGTTGGTCTAATATTTTGTAATTTAAGTGCTTAACCGGGCTTTCGCCAAACTTTTCCTTCTCCATCCGAACCAAATATATTCAATTTGCTTTCATCGCTAAATACTACTTGTTCCCAGTACTCCAAGCTATGTTCTATAAAGGTGTTAGCAAATAAAAGGCGCTTTGCTATATTGATGGATGCAAGCAAGGGTTTCTTTCTCGGGCATCTCCCATGCAAGTCATGGTTTCTACGGACGGTTTCAGTGGATACGTTAGTTCCTAAGGATGTGGAGATGGCACTGTAAATTTTTGGAGCGGATAAATGAGGGTTTTTTCTGTTTTCTTCCAGGATTTTCCTCTCTTCTCTGGTAGACAACATCTTTGGACGGCCGGAACGAGGCATGTTTTCCAGGGAATTTCTGGACTTGAGTCGAGCAATGACACTCCTTATGGTTGAAGGACTTCTGTCGAACATCCCACAAATGTATTCAGTCGATTTACCCTCATTGTATAGGTGTAAAATAATTTTTTTTCCGAAACGTTTAATTCGGTACCTTTTGTCATTTTGTAGTGGATGTAGACTAGGAATGACGACGAAAGTTTGTGGTTTTCCCCGAATTCAATCTCTAAAAACTAACCACTAATAAATTCCCAAAAAAAAGGGATAGCCCAAAAAAATACTTAACAATACATATTTTTGATGCGCAACGAATACTTTTGTGAGCATTAAAATCTGGTTACTTTTATATTTTTGAGTATTTTTTTATTGAAAACGTATTCTTTTTGTTTTTTTTTGTTAACTGGTAGACAAAATATGTAGATTTTGAAACGTAAACCATTTTCCACCATTTCGATATTGGTTACATTTTAAAACTCGAATATTTTCTTTACCTCCTTTGCAACGAATACTTTTGTGACTAACTGTAGATGTGAAAACGTAGAGAAGACATATGTAAAAAACAAATGTAATAAAAAATGGAAACAGATAATATCGAATATACCTACATACATATAAAAATCTCTGAAAGGGTTCGATTGAATTTTTTTTTAATTTTATTTATTGGCTAAAATTTGATTGCGAATATATAATACATATATTACATAAATCGTAGGCTCACATATATACTGACTGACGTTTTTAAAACGTCAACCCTCTCCTCTGCGAAATGAAAAGTAAACGGGTTTTTATACAACAAAACTAATTGCAAAAGGAAAAAAAATAGATGACATATTGGTCCATTAAGATAAATTTGACATAGTTACTATGGAAACTTAGATTGTGACTTCTTTATAAATCAATTTTTGTAACCCAACCTCAAATTTTGACTCGGAAAAAATTGGTCAGGACAAATACACTTTTTGGATTCGAGGCACCATCTGACGGAGATCGATTCATTTATTGGAACATTTGCCTCCCGACAAGTACCACTTAATCGTTTACAAGTAAAATTTTTGAATGATCGAGTAATATTTGCCAACGCTTGACCAAACCAGCAAACAAACAAAAAATGCTTCCCAAAATATCAAGCAATGTAATAGAAATCACTGATGTTTGTGCTGCATTGCGCAGTATAAATTATGGCATTCGTTAGTTAAAACGAGGGGAAACGTTTTTTAATTTTAGACAAAAAAAAAAAAATTTAAGTCGAACCTTTTCGGAGATTTTGATCTATTAGATGTTTCCATATTTGTTTACATAAATTTTTTACATCTGCCATTTCTACATGTCTTTATCTACTTCCTACATATACATATACGGCTGTGTGCGAGAGAGAGAGGGAATCAGTCTGCGCTTGGAAGGCCACTGAAATTTCATTTGGTCCTTCTGACTATATTTATGATCCGATCTGATCCAAACTCAATACTCTGATAGATATAGTAATTTTCTATCATTCTGCGTTTTTGGTTTTCTCGTATCTTAAAAATTGTGGATTTTCGTCCTTTATGGGAGCGGAAGGGGGCGTGGCTAAATTTTAAAACAAACTCGTCTCGGTTTGATATCACAGGAGCTTGGATAGAAAGTTTGGTTGATCTAGCTTTTATAGTCTCTGAGAACTAGGCGTCAAAAAATTCGATCAGGCATAGCGCCTATCCCTGTGTGTGAGAGAGAGCGAGAGGGAACGATGCATTTCGGAATGGTTTTCTTCATTGTGGCTATATTTATGAATTGATCTTATCCAGATTCAATACTCTGATAGATATTGTCATTCTCTACGATTCTGCGTTTTTAGTTTTCTCGTATCTTTAAAATTGTGCATGCCACAGATTTTCGTTTTTGGAGTGGGCGGAAGGGGGCGGGGCGAAATTTGGAAATACACTTGTAACAGTGCGATAGGACAAAATTGTGTTCTTCTAGCTTTTATGGGCTATAGGCTCTAATGAAGACGGACAGACGGACGGACAGACATACATAGCTATATCGACTCGGCTATTGATGCTGATCAAGAATATATATACTTTATGGAGTCGGAAACGCTTCCTTCTGGGTGTTACACATCCATTTCTTGCACAAATCTAATATACCCCTTTACTCTTTGAGTACCGGGTATAAAAACCATCTTTATTGAAAAGCGACCTAAGATCTAGTTTAAAAAAAATGAAACAACAAAAACAAAAAATGCCCAAAAAAAATATTTTCGAAAAAGATCATTACATGAAGCGGCAGTGCAATGCACTATGGGTAAAATTTCCATTTTTCGGGTATTTAGTCATTTTCTCAAAGTATTCAAACTGGGATATGTTTTGTGTTAACATCTTAAGAAAACTTCAAACTGTAACGGTCAATACCAAAAATGTTATATAACAGACCAATGTTAAGTCTAACAGCTGTTAAAGTCAGCTGTTGCTGTTGAAGAGCACGAGCTGGAAGATCGCAATATTTTTGCAGGCTATTTTCAAATTGTTTTGCAAAATTTAAAATGGATAACAATCAGACGGGTTTGTACTATGTAATAGTTGTACTAATACGTTGTATTTGTGTGTGTTCTATTAATATTTTCTAAAAGTAGTAGATGAACTCAAAGGTCATTTCTTGGAAAGATATTTCAAGTTCGTGGAATCATATAAAACGAACATTAAAGTGCATAAGTGTACGTCTAAATGCATGTCGTAGAGCCATTAATTGTGATTTAAAAGCAGTTTGTCTCAATGTGCACTTTCTTGCACTTTTTGCGCAAATCAACTTATTGCAGGTG
Organism: Drosophila helvetica; assembly: GCA_963969585.1. Classification (NCBI taxonomy): domain Eukaryota; kingdom Metazoa; phylum Arthropoda; class Insecta; order Diptera; family Drosophilidae; genus Drosophila; species Drosophila helvetica. The sequence goes on along the minus strand of OZ018402.1, from coordinate 18,186,762 downwards.
ACTTCGTGTTTTCAAACGCGAAATTCGGCATGCGGAGGTTTGGACAAGCGGCTCCACCTTAGCCGTTTATCCATAGATTCTTACAAACGATACCTTAAACGACGCCTAATTAATGTAACTATCAAAATCAAAAAACACAGCCCAAGAAATATTTTTTTTTTACTTTTCCTTAGTTTTCAAAATCAAACTTTCCAAAAAAATACCGCAAAAAATGGTCAAATTTGAATTTGAAAGCTTTAAACTTCCAGATGGTAAGCTGAATCTACAATGTATTTGGGTCTGATTTGTAGCTTTAATTGTCAGCTTTTCAGAATTGTGTAGTTCACCACAACCAGATGTAAAATGATAGAAATATATGAAAAAAAGAAGCACTACCTCTAAAAACAACAGAAAAAGTAAAAATCATCTGAATCATGCAACAAACTCTATAAAGAAGACAGACTTCATCACGCAATGAATTCCTCCGATCCAATTATTTCATCAAAAAGCCCTTCCCATCGATATTTTTAACATCTCATCATGTGAAGACCCTGATCAAAGTTTTAAGGATTTCAGACAATGAATTTGACGTTTTTTTTTTTACGTGTGATGAAGAAATTAAAAATTACAAAAAATTTCTATTAATATGAACTATTGTTCTTTAAATCCTGAATTTCATCAAAATTATAATTTTCCAATAGTGAAACGTTTTTTTTTATGTATAAAAGAGTATTAAAGTCCATAAATATTAATATGAATACTTAGTTTCTTAATATAATTTTAAAAAAAAATTCTTTTTTTGAATGGGTGGGCGGTGACACGCCTACTTTTCCAAAAATGTTCCTAGGGGTGTACATAGCATTAATCAAAAAACCGCATTGAAAAATCTTGCTTAGTTTAAAAGTTATTAATTAATACCCGAAAAATTGGAATTTTACCCATAGTGCAATGCCACTAGACTAGACACTAACCTAGGCCAGGCCATTCCTAGAATTTGGTTATCGGTGGTGCTGCCTCCTTATTAAGACTATGCATCACACTTTTTGGTATGCTTCAGAGCATCTCGTTTTATTCTCAACATCAACCCACAGATGGACCATTCTCAAAAATCATGTTTAAGACCTCACCGTCTAACCCTTGTGCACAACTCGTTGGGAAAGCCATTAAATATCAAGCGAAAGAATCTTATGAACCTTTAATGGACATTTATGACTCTATTTTGAAGGATTCTGCTGTCCGACATCAAGATAATGCTCTTCTGATGAAATAATGCGAATCGATGTTCTCATTTTATTGGTTGTTGGGTATGCATTTATAGCTTACATTGTGATCACACAGCCATTAGCCATCTTCAATACATCATCAAGCTAAATCTTATAGATGTCTTTCCCAATGTTTAAGTTTCTCTCCGAATTTCGTATTTGCCAGTAACTGTTGCCATCGGGAAGCGAACCTTTTCAAAATTGAAGCTTATCTTATGTCGCAAGAAAAATTACATATCGGAAACGAGATTGCTACGCAGCTTGACTAATCGGAAACTACGCAGAGTAAATTTCTTATAATTAATATTTTAAGAACGTTATTACCATGAACATTACAAAATTCGCAAATTTGGATATGTCTGCTTTGCGAAATGATACTAATTATTATCAGTTACCTGGTCTCAAATACGCCTTGGCGTTATTTACAGTCAACAAAGCATGACAACCCAATCAAAATATTTTCTAGGATCTGAAATACTTCTGTAGGTTACAAATAAAAATAAACAAAAACTGACTGGCAATAATCGTAGTGAGGATTATTAAATTCATCAAAATTTGAATCCGAAAAAGGATAAAGTAGGTAACAAGAAACTAATCGAAAAATTAAGCAAAAATTTTCTCTATATCTTGTAAAATTTCTTAGATAGTCATATAGCTTCCTGCGATGTCTAGACTGCCTAGAGGGTTTGCCCGCTTGCTCACTCCGGGACTGGTGCTCAACAATGAACTCAGTCAGAAGATAGCAGCATTTGAGGCCATGATTATACAGCGTGCGGAGCTAGATCGCGATATCAGTCTATTGCGCAAGCAGCAGGACGATACTGAGGATCGTCTGGCCGAGGACCTGGCCGAGGACGAGTTCCAGATTTGCCTGAGGGGAAAAAAGCTGGGGAGCAGAGCTATAAAAACCTCCAAAATATTTGTAATCAACATCTTGGATGCATTGTCGATAAGTTGGCTGTTAAATATGAGCGTGTTGTGTACCTTGATACCAACCTAAGGAAGCTTAAGCAATCTATCGAGAAAGGTGTTGCTGCGGCCAATGAGCAGATTTTATCCATGTGACTTCAATGTTGCAGCAGTCAGCTTATAAAAATTCCATTCTTCTTTCTATGTAAATCCTTCAATTTTTTGTTTAGTTAAACCAAACATACATATTTGTGCTGAGAATAGCTACCTCGGGAGTAAATTCCTTGATCTCAGCCTTGACTTAAAAATCTGTGGATTATTCCCAGCAACTAATTAAAATCCAACTCTGACGACTTATTTTGATCCACGGCTTATATGTGGACAGATCATAAACTTGTAAACTTTCTATGACATGATATGTAGTCGGAATTAATACCACCTGTGGCGTAATGTGAAATAAATAAATCAAAGCAGCTTCACCCTAGTAGTTTGAATTCTAATTCATTCATTCACATATCTGCCACAAATTCTTGGCTCTATTTTCCTGGGTCCTCTCAAATCGAATTTAATATGCCACTGTGAACGAAATTGAAGCGCAACAATCGCATTTCCGCTCATTTTCCACTCATTCACACTAAACATCAGAACACAAAGCCACTGTAAATTAAATTGCGTATACGCAGTTGCCTATGCGGTGACAGGAGCAGCAGACACACTCCGTTGACCCTTCCGTTACGGGCATAAATTCAATAATTCCGAGCTTCTAGCACTATCAACGTGCTCCGATGGAGTGTGGAGTGGACGATCAATATAGTTTCGGCTAGAAAATGTATTGCGTTTCCTCTGGCAGGAAGTTAAGACGTCCTCTCTCTCGCTCTCAATATGTGAATATGAGCGGGGGGTATCCAGTTAACTTATAAAAGCTGCTCCACCTTAGCCGTTTATCCATCGATTCTTAGAAATGATACCTTAAACGACGCCTAATTAATGTACCCATCTAAAGCCAAAATTTTGGCTAAAAATATTTTTTTTCGTCTTTTCCTGAGCTTTCAAAATCATAGATTCATAAAAAAAAATGACCATATCTATCAGAGTTTTGAGTCTGGATCAGGTCGAATTATTATTATAGCCAGAAGGAACAAATGAAATTTCAAGCGCTTACTCATTTTCTCTCTCTCTCACACACATCTCCACGAGTCGTAGTTGAGACGTACATTTGTAGATGTATAAATAAAGACAAAAAAGATGTAAAAAATGAAATAATAATAAATGAAGGTAAAAATACTTACTTTCGTCTATTTATGTTCGGCTTGCAGTTTAAAAGTATATGGTATTCAAGCTCTCAAAATTAGATAGATATTGTTGTAATCTCTTTTACACAAAATATTTATATTCAGGATGGAAACTTTTTACCAATGCACTATGGGAGAAAAGTCCGATTTTTTGGCGTAAACTCTAATTGCTAAGATAGAGACTTGAAATTTAGCATAAACGTTAGTTAGACTAATTTAGAATTTGGAGTTTATTTTTTTGGATTTGGGCCCCACTTCTCCACCACAACCGACTTTGAGAAAGAGAGAAAAATATTAATTTAAAATCGTAATATAAAGATAGAGACTTAAAGTTTAGCATGAACCTTAGTGAGATTTATTAAGAATTTCGAATTTTTTTCTGTTTTATTTAGATCACGCCTTCCCTTGCCCCTTCCAAACGAATTTGAGAAAAAGAGCAAAATATTAATAAAAACTCTAAATATAAAGATAGAAACTTGAAATTTAGCATGAACTTTAGTTACGCCTTTCCCGCCCCCTCCCAAATGACGAGCAAAAATATTGATGTTAAAATGTGATTTTTCACGAAAAGGCGCAAAAACGAGCAAAAATTACTAATAACTCTGAGTCTAGATGGTTTAGTTAACAACCTGTAAGCAAAAATCTTGAGCTAACCTGGTCTAATCGTATAGTTAAGCTTAATAGAACCGGAACCCATTTGTTAGTTTTTGAGCTAACCTGGTCTAATCGTATAGTTAAGCTTTATAAAACAGGAGCACATTTGTTAGTTTTTAGCTAAAAATACACATAAACAACATATGAGACAACTGCACAATAAAACACAAATACTAAAAATCCGTATTTAAAATACCATCATTAACTTTATCCATATTTACACTTTTATGTAATCCTAACAAAAAAAACACAATGTTGGCGATTTGACTTTTGCCATGGGAAAGCATCCGTCAGACGGTCACTTTCTGGTTTTTTCATGTTTAATAATTAATTTGTTATTCTTTCTTTCTTTGTTTTGGTGTTTATTGTTTAAGATATAAATAAGTTAGTTTAGCCAGTTAAAGTTTAACCTTTGGCGAGTAAATAAATAAATAAATAAATAAACAATGCGCTCTAAAAGTTGCAATTATTTTTCCCGCGCTTTTTCAGTTCATGTGGCAACGCTCAATCAGCTGACTTTGAGCGCTGTTCAAACAGCGCTAAGGGTACTCCCCAAAAATCTATACAAATTATTTTTGTATACTTTGGAGTTCAAACAAATTCAAACAAAAGTCAACCAAAGTTCTTTAGTTGAAGTCAAGAAGATGGCATTATTAAATAAGATGGCTGTATAATAGGATGGAGTGAAACTGACCAAAAAAAATAAAAATGTTGTTTTCTTTACTCCTATATTGTTAATCAATGACCTCATATAAATAAAAAATGTGTAAAAAAAATCAAAGTTCTAACACTTCATCTTGAGGTTCCGCATGAAGAATGTTTGAATAGTCATTTGCCAAAAAAGGTTTTTTTTTAAGCTTAATTTTTCTTTTGCTTCCGTCAAAAACTAAGATCTACTTTATAAGTAGTACTCTTGGTAGGAACGACAGATAACAACCATAAACATCAATAGTAATCGCATAGAAAAATAATCGATAAAAATAAATATCGTTCAAACTATTGTATGTGAACTTCCCGCCTTTTTGCACGTTTTTTTTTTGTTTACTCCACGGACTGGTAAGTTATTTGTTAAGCCTATTATACGTACATATATAACATTTACAGCCGTTTAGGTGATCGGCATTTGATATATGATATACGTACATAGTATTACATACACACAATTCGTCAAACAAACTATATAACAAACTATAAAATACGAAATGCCTAAAACTCGACATCTTCGCTGCCCTATATTTGGTGATCCAAAAAAAATTAGTGGAAATACTTTGCCAACACATTGCGATATTATGAAACATTACTTGTGGACAAGAATCGACTTTCTTGAGTTGAGTAATGGAAAAGATCCTGCAGTGAAGGAAATATATGACGTGATTGCTACTGACATCGAAAACATTTGGAAAAAGTCATCTATACCGGCAATTAGTCACCAACAAGTTGTCAATAGGCTAATTCTGTATCACAAAAAGTATCAAGGTTAAGAAATTACGCGCGGTCAACAAAAAGCAGACTTTTTACAAAGATTCGCTCACTAAATTATTTGACATCGCAACATGTAAGTGTGCTTCCAGAGCAGTATGTAAATGCCCAACCAAATGCCCTCCATTAGAAGAAATATTCTTAATTGACCAACGAAGTGATCGGAAAATGTATACTGGTAATGTGGATACAACTGTGATGAAATCTATTCAAAGTAATGAAACCCGAAAGCGAAAGTACGACGAATTGGCTAAGAAAGCGGTCGACTGTTTAAGTACCACTTCGTCCGCACAACAGATGAGTTTTTTATCAGATACATCTTCCAGTGAATCTTCAGAGTCCGATGAAAATGGGAATTTTACATAAATATCCGCAAAAGAAGGAAACAAAAAAAAAAGATCTCAAACAGACCATCAGATGAGACATAGTCTGCAAAACCTTGCTACAGCATGTGATAGAACTGGAGTTTCTGATCGATCAGCTGCTTTTATAGTAAACGCTGCCATGGTAGATATGGATATGATTAGTTCCAACAACTCATCTAATGTCATAGACCGAAGCAAGATTCGTGGAGAGCTCGAAAAAGTTCGCAAAGATTTGCAATGTGTACAACGAGATAAACCTATGATGGCTATTTATTTTGATGGTCGTAAAGACAAAACTCTATTTATGACTTGTTCTAAAAATATTTCAACTCGAAAGACTATCACTGAAGAACATATATCAATAATATCTGAGCCGGGCTCAGAATATATCGGTCATCTTTCTATTGATTCGGGAACAGCAGCCACAATTAGAAAAAATATTGTCGAGTTTTTAGAAAAATCATTTGAATTTCGTTCTTCTCTTGTGGCAATTGGATGTGATGGAACTGCTGTAAACACTGGACATAAAAATGGAGTCGTTTGCCTAATGGAAAGAAATCTTAATCGACCCTTGCAGTGGTTTGTGTGCTTGTTGCATGCGAATGAATTACCACTGCGCCATTTATTTATTACTATTTATACGACAACAGGGCCGAAAAGCTTTACTGGAAACATTGGCAAAATGCTGGAAAAATGTCGTGATCTTAAACCAGAAGCTTTTGATACTATACATCAGGGGTGCCCAGGCCTATGCTCTTGGGCTCGCTTTGTTTTTGTTTTTACTCTTGGGATAGGAAATTTAATTTTAGACAAAAAAAAAAAAATTTAAGTCGAACCTTTTCGGAGATTTTGATCTATTAGATGTTTCCATATTTGTTTACATAAATTTTTTACATCTGCCATTTCTACATGTCTTTATCTACTTCCTACATATACATACACGGCTGTGTGCGAGAGAGAGAGAGGGAATAAGTCTGCGCTTGGAAGGCCACTGAAATTTCATTTGTTCCTTCTGAATATATTTATGATCCGATCTGATCCAGATTCAATACTCTGATAGATATGGTCATTTTCTATGATTCTGCGTTTTTGGTTTTCCCGTATCTTCAAAACTGTAGATTTTCGTCTTTTGTGGGGGCGGAAGGGAGCGTGGAAACATTTTAAAACAAACTCGTCTCGGTTTGATATCACAGGAGCTTGGATAGAAAGTTTGGTGGTTCTAGCTCTTATAGTCTCTGAGAACTAGGCGTCAAAAAATTCGATTAGGCATAGCGCCTACCCCTGTGTGTGAGACAGAGCGAGAGGGAACGATGCATTTCGAAATGGTTTTCTTCATTGTGGCTATATTTATCATCTGATCTGATCCAGATTCAACAATCTGATAGATATGCTCATTCTCTATGATTCTGCGTTTTTAGTTTTCTCGTATCTTTAAAATTGTGCATGCCACAGATTTTCGTCCTTGGAGTGGGCGGAAGGGGGCGGGGCGAAATTTTGAAATACACTTGTAACAGTGCGATAGGACAGGAATCTGGATACAAAATAGTGTTCCTCTAGCTTTTATGGTCTTTGAGCTATAGGCGCTAATGAAGACGGACGGACGGACAGACGGACAGACGGACGGACAGACAGACATAGCTATATCGACTCGGCTATTGATGCTGATCAAGAATATATATACTTTATGGAGTCGGAAACGCTTCCTTCTGGGTGTTACACACATCCATTTTTTCAACAAATCTAATATACCCCTTTACTCTTCGAGTACCGTGTTTAAAAAGAAAGCAAAATCCTTAGACTGTGCTTAAAACCATTAAAAAACTAAGCCACCTCTTGTTTAGAAACTTTCCCAACTGTCAAGAAATCAAATGACGCTCGATTTTTTTCTATGTTCGTAAGCCAACCTTGAATGAATCTTCCTTTCTAATACCGATAACGACACCGATAGCTTTTCGGGGCCTTGAGACAAGTCTCCGTAACCCGAAAATGGACTTTTGTGTATTAAACATCAAAATTATTAAAAAAGCGGGGTGTAGCAAAGAATTAGATTTCTTAGTCAAATTCTTGTTTTTTTTTAATTGCCTTGAAACAGATCTACTGACAAAAATGAATATGGTCCCTATTATTTATCTCCAATCTTGCTTTTTCGGAATCAGTTTCTGGTTCTTTCTTTCAGTAATCTGCTTAAAAACAATTTATTTTAATTACAAAATCAAGTAATAATTCGTAGCAGAAATTGTTTATTGTTTCCGCAAATACAAATATTAACAAATTCTTTAACTTTTAGTCATTTAATACTCACCAACCAAAGAAAGACTGAAAACAGGTCGGAAGTATTCGAATTTAAGATTGTGAAAAATTAGGAGGAAATATAAATCAAAAAGACTTCACAAGAAGTACACAGTAAAAAAATTTTGAACAAAATCGAGTATCTTGGTAGCATTAAAACTAATTTAATTCCACGTCGTTTAAGGACGACATGGCCCAAACTAAACAAAAAAGTTGTATGGATGAACTCTGGTTGTTTCGTCCTTTTCAATTTGCCAGAAAAGTAGAAAAGAAACGCAAAGCATGCAATAAAATATGGCCAGTCCGACAAAGACTGAGATAAGGAAATTTGCAGCACACAACAGCTATGTGTATCAGGGATGAGAAATAAATAGGACGAATAGGGCGGTCAGCAGCCGTCACTGACATAAATCAAATAAAATGTGGACAAAATGTGACGATAAAAAACCAAACAAAAAACGAGAGGGAACGTTGTGGCGGCTCTACTTTATACGGTACTCAGTCAGTATATATGTATGTGAGCTTGTAATAAATTACATTATTACATGTTCGCAAAATGGAAAAATTTTGTTTTAGCCAAAAAAGAAATAAAAAATTAAGTCAACCTTTTCGGAGATTTTTATATATTAGATGTTTCCATTTTTGTTTACATACGTTTTTTACATCTGTCTTTTCTACATGTCTAAATCTATTTCCTACATATATATACCCGGCAGTGTGCGAGAGAGAGAGGGAATGAGTCTGCGCTTGGAAGGCCACTGAAATTTCATTTGCTCCTTCTGACTATATTTATGATCCGATCTGATCCAGATTCAATATTCTGATAGATATGGTCATTTTCTATGATTCTGCGTTTTTTGTTTTCCCGTATCTTCAAAATTGTGGATTTTCGTCCTTTTTGGGGGCGGAAGGGGGCGGGGCAAAATTTTGAACTACACTTGTACTGAAGTGATATCACAGAAGCATGGATAGAGAGATTGGTTGCCCTAGCTCTTATAGTCTCATCTGGACGAATGGGCACAGTGCCCAACCCTGTGTGTGAGAGAGAGCGAGAGGGAACGATGCATTTCGAAATGGTTTTCTTCATTGTGGCTATATTTATGATCCAATCTGATCCAGATTCAACACTCCGATAGATGTGGTCATTCTCTATGATTCTGCGTTTTAAGTTTTCTTGTATCTTTAAAATTGTGCATGCCACAGATTTTCGTTCTTTGAGTGGTCGGAAGGGGGCGGGGCGAAATTTTGAAATACACTTGTAACAGTGTGATAGGACAGGAGTCTGGATGCACAATTGTGTTCCTCTAGCTTTTGTAATGTCTGAGCTATAGGCGCTAATGAAGACGGACGGACGGACAGACGGACAAACAGACATAGCTATATCGACTCGGCTATTGATGCTGATCAAGAATATATATACTTTATGGGGTCGGAAACGCTTCCTTCTGGGTGTTACACACATCCATTTTTTCAACAAATCTAATATACCCCTTTACTCTTCGAGTACCGGGTATAATAAGCAAAAAGCTAGTAAAATTGGAGAACGGTGAAGTGTCTCTCACCCTAGACCTTGAATGGATGCGGGAGTAAATCATTAGTCTTTACCTCTTCATTGGATCTGTTAGCAAAAATAAAAAAGTCCCGCCTCAAGAATCAGTCGGAGAATCATTTACAGGTATAATATAATTACCCAATCGTTAATTTATTTAATTTTTAAATATTATTAATACTATTATTAATATTTAATTCATTTTCACAAAATGGTTTTTTTTTTTTTTTACTAAAAGCATGCTTAGAAGAACCAACTTTTCATAGAATCTTTTGTTCCGTGGAGTATTTTGACATCCAGCAGCTCGCATGAAATTGATATCTCATTCAATCAGCGAGATACACAAGGAATGATTCAGTGATTCACGATGTTTCACTCAATCATGTTAAGCATGGGCAATTACAAGCGCTCGGGGCTCTAAAAGATAATTCGCACACAGGACTCTTGACTCCCTATTTGCCTGCCCAAGCATATTGAATCCCCCGCTGCTAATTTACGTAATTGTGCAACATACTCGTAACTGCGGTGCAGAAGGCGCCTGCAGTTGTGGGGGGTCGACAAGGCTAATAGCAGCACGTCTAATTGAAATAATTATGAGTACTCGTGTCAGTTCGCTGCCGGCATGTGAACGGCGGCAGTTGCTTCCGAGTAGAGCAGCCTTGACCCGGTTTTTGCTTCACTTTTGTTTTTTGGAAGGGAAGATATTAATTTCAGAACATATTTACATTCAATAAGCAATAATCTATAATCTATAAATAGTTACATTTTATGAGAGGAAAAATTGTTTTTCAGTTATAGTTATAGTTGGTATGAATAGGTTGAAGAATTCTTCTGTCCGTTTAGCAGATTTCGTGAGGGTGACTGCAGCTCACATGTGAAATACTATTTGTGGCTGTTTAGACTGCGTTAATGGCAGCTGCAGTTTCAGCCAGCATCTACGTAAATTTTAGCTAACGATAGGAGTGGGTGGGTTCCCGACAGCGAATAGATGGCCAATACAGATAACAATGCCAGAAAACGATGTCTGCACTGATGGCCACTGAAGGCCAAGTGACCAGCAACAGGTGGAGCATGGCAGTGGCATCCTCAGATCATTGCGGATAAATCAACATTTATGCAGCTCGACGGGTGCTGTGGAATGTGAGTATTTTCTAACACTTCATAAATGTTATGAACGCCATAGAATAAAAATTAAGACATAATGCGTTTTGTGGCAGCCATAAAAACGCAAACGGCAACTACATTAAAAGGCCGAGGTCGGCCAGCCCTCGTTGCATAAAAGGGACTTCCTGCTATATCGTGGCGATATATTACGATTTCTGTGCTCATAAATCGGCACTTCAAACGACGGCACTAGGGATCGTAAAGCGCGTGAACACAACATCAATTGGTTCTCGAAATGTTTAATAAATTGCAAATAAGCTTCGTCTGAGGCACACGTGGCGTATGCGTCATTTAAGTAGAGTTGCGAAATGAACACGCATACGACGACACTTAATTTGTCACTAAATGGGTTGCCTAATGCCGATGGGGAAGGCAGTGGCCATGTGGCAAGCAACATGTTGTGTAGCTTAAATTGAAAATTACAAAAACGGACCGAACGGGCATGGCATGCTGAACAGGAACAAGGCCCTTCTAGCATGCCACAAAAGCACGTGACGCGTGGGCCTCTGAGTTGACAACGACGCACATTAAAATTTTGCACGACAATTTATTGCCGTGCTTAAGGAGCGTGGGTATGAAATAATATACAAGAAGAACCAGCTCGTCGAAGTCCCTGCCTCCATAAGCGGGCTGTACCGCCTTGCTGCTGTTGACGCTGTTTCTGAAATTTAAAGTTTTCTTTAAGTAATGCTTCCGGAACTGATGGGAGCGATTTTTTCCATGCATACTGTTGAGCTACTGAGCTTGTTCAGCAGCGTAATTGTCAATATATTTTTGTTAAAAACACAATTGGTTGAAATTTAAGTCAGATTTATTTGCCATGCAATGCGATTGTGGCGATTTGATTGACAGCTCTTATTAAAGTAATTTATGGTCTGGTTTATAATGGCGATATTGATTTTACAGGTAGGGTGATACAACGATAAAACACATTTATGTACGACGACGATCCAATTTGCAGTGTCTTCTGCTCTGACGATGAGCCTCCCTCACAACTCTTGCGGGACGACGAACGAGAGGAGAAACGGCGATGCAGCGATTGAGAGCGTAGGGCAGAAGCAAGCAACAATTAAGAGAGCTGTGTGCTCTTTTATGCTGCCATGGTCCGGCGCTAAGCCGAACACATGCAATGCTGTTAGCATTGGCCAAGCGGACAAGGGACATGACCGAATAAGTAGCTTGTTTGTGCCGTGAAACTGGCTATAATGTTCAAATAAATTATATGAAATCAATTGATCAGCCAAACCATAACTCATATTCTCCAACCCTAGTTTATATTCTCTCTAATATTATAAGATATATGTGTGAACCTACACTGAAAAGGCAGAATTTTCTTAAGTACTCGTGCTTCTATTACATAAACATGACTAACGTAGAGCCAGCCAACACAAGCTTTTAAATGTGTATGAGTCCGGCACCGAGACGTTGATGTTTACAATTTGTTTCGGCCGCAGGATATGCCTCACTTTTCAGAACCCTGAGAACAATGAATATATTTAGATATTCGCATACATATTTGAGTGAAATTCTAAACTTCATAATGCCAATGGAAGCTGAAAACGTTGCACTGGGCAAGCAACGACCGTAGACAATGGCGGACAGCCCGGAATCCGACTCGTACTGACCAGCCTGGGACTAAGTCACGTCACGAAGCCTTTATTGTTTGCAGAAGTAAGTAGGTGTACATAAAATGTATACGTAGAGGAGCTGTGGTGGAGATGCAGGGATGGAGATGAAGATGGGGCAGCTGTGGAAATACATGCAGATGTGGCCCGTTTCTTGGGTTCGCCTTTTGTTTTTGCCTTGTTTTGTAATAAATGTGTAAGATTTTATGCATCAGCAGCAGCAGCAGGAATATAAAGAGGGGAACCAACAACCTTACGACCACTTCTACCAGCAAAACTATCATACAACAAGGAGAATTTATTTCTTCCCAATAAATAGAAAATCGAAGCAATCAAGCGATGCAGTTTACCCAAATTGAATTTGTTTTCGGGAGCTTCTTTTGCGATTTAAAGAAGAGTCCATAATCTAAATATGGGATCCAAAACAGATTGAAAGCTAAACTTTTTAAGGATAGTTGAAATGTGAAAATCCCAATTACTTAAGTAGCAAAACTGCATTTATATTCAGTTTCATGAATACACCATAATCCATAAAACCCTAAACTCTCTGAAAAAACAGAGGGCCTATGAAAATATATTTAATTTCTGTTTCATGTATCCATCACTGACCAATATCCAAAATGGGAAAGGAATGTAATTGAAGAGGGTGAATATGTGGGCGTTTGAAATGACTTGCCTTTAAGTCTCTGTAATACTTACATACAGCTGTGTTCACTAAAATAGCAGTGTTTCACGTCACCACACTCAAAACTGTTTTTGATATATTTCTGATCTTCCAAACTGAACAAATGATACCTTTTTAGAATGCCTGGAATGTAAGCATTAAAATCCTGAAAAAATCACGTAACATTTCCATTCCAGCTGCTTGTTTTTTATAACTTTAGACAATTACCCATGAAATCTGCTGTTCATTTAAATAGCAGGTTTTTTTTTCTGAAAATCAAAAACCACGAAACTCAAATTAAAACCTATGGTAGATACAGTTGCCACAATGCCTTTGAAATTCCACCAAAAGATTTCGATGAGTTTAAGATCCAGTGACTGAGCTAGACAAGTCAAAAAGTGGATTTTTTCGGATGCAACCCAATTCCTAACGAGCTTTTGAAAGTGTTTCGGATCATTATCCTGTTGAAAGATCCTTTTGAGAAGCATTTTTCAAATGGAATATGAATGTTATATATTTTAAAGTAGGATGAAATACACACTTTTGCCAAATACGCAAACACCAGAGTATGAACTAATAGCCCATATGAGCTGGCTCAGCCCAGCATGCTTAAATATTTGTTTTCGAATATTTTGGGTGGTAGTCGGGTTCTTTGAACGCCAAAAATATTCTTTGGAGGCTATCTGACTATGTAATACCACTTTACTATCATCGGCCCATAGAGTGTGTCGCTGTAACACAGGCCAGTCCATATGCGTTTTTGCAAACTTGAGCCGTGCTCCCATGTCTCTCGTTTCGAAATTCGTAGCTTTCTGGGACTTCTTGCATTTAAATATTGTGGTATCAGTCATCCACAAACTGGCACATAACTGGCAGAGCGGACAAATTTTTTTTGAATAATTTTTGAGGTTATTGTAGGCGTGGTCGTGCTCACTTCGACCATTCTCTAAAAGAGTCGTTTTTCGTATACCAACTCTATTTTCATTTTACTGTTTATAGTTATTTGGGTTAAATATAATAGTGAGAGTACAAACAACCAAGTATTAAATTAATCCAATTAATTTAAGCCGCCTGCTTTGAGTTTTTACACTAATTCTTAGGTCTCCTCTTCTGGACCGAGCAACGATTTCTTTTACGCTCTAAAAACAAAAGTACCGCTATATTCAAAAATTTCTTTCGATATATTCAATAAATAAATTGAACCTATTGATAGCTTTTTTACAAATTCATTTGTTGTTATTTTACATTTAAAAAAAAACTATTTTAGCCACGCACTGCTATTTTAATGAACAGCAGATTTCATGGGTAATTGTCTAAACTTTAGACTCTAAAGTAATGAAAAACGAGAGGGAACGTTGTGAGCCGCGGCTCTACTTTATACCCGGTACTCAGTCAGTATATATACATGTGAGCTTGTTGTAATTTATTACATGTTCGCAAACGGGACAAATTTAATTTTAGCAAAAAAATAAAAAAGTAATTAAGTCGAACCATTTCGGATATGTTTGCATACATTTTTTACATCTGCCTTTTCTACATGTCTTTATCTACTTCCTACATATACATACACGGCTGTGTGCGAGAGAGAGAGGGAATGAGTCTGCGCTTGGAATGTCACTGAAATTTCATTTGTTCCTTTTGACTATATTTATGATCCGATCAGATCCAGATCTGATAGATATGGTCATTTTCTATGATTCTGCGTTTTTGGTTTTCCCGTATCTTAAAAATTGTAGATTTTCGTCCTTTGTGGGGGCGGAGGGGGGCGTGGCCAAATTTTGAAACAAACTCGTCTCGGTTTGATATCACAGGAACTTGGATAGAAAGTTTGGTTGATCTAGCTCTGATAGTCTCTGAGAACTAGGCGTCAAAAAATTCGATCAGGCATAGCGCCCACCCCGGTGTGTGAGAGAGAGCGAGAAGGAACGATGCATTTCGAAATGTTTTTCTTCATTGTGTCTATATCTATGATCCGATCTTATCCAGATTCAATACTTTGATAGATATGGTCATTTTCTACGATTCTGCGTTTTTAGTTTTATCGTATCTTTAAAATTGTGCATGCCACAGACTTTCGTCCTTGGAGTGGGCGGAAGGGGGCGGGGCGAAATTTTGAAATACACTTGTAACAGTGCGATAGGACAGGAGTCTGGATACAAAATTGTGTTCCTCTAGCTTTTATAGTCTCTGAGCTATAGGCGCTAATGAAGACGGACGGACGGACAGACGGACGGACAGACAGACATAGCTATATCGACTCGGCTATTGATGCTGATCAAGAATATATATACTTTATGGGGTCGGAAACGCTTCCTTCTGGGTGTTACACACATCCAATTTTTCAACAAATCTAATATACCCCTTTACTTTTCGAGTACCGGGTATAACAAGCAGATGGAATGGAAATGTTACGGGATTTTTTCAGGATTCTTATGTTTGCACTCCAGGCATTCTAAAAAGGTATCATTTGTTCAGTTTGGAAGACCAGAAATATATCAAAAACAGTTTTGAGGGTGGTGACATGAAACACTGCTATTTTAGTGAACACAGCTGTATATAGATGCGTACATACATGGCGAGTGCGCTATATCACATACATAGTAGCAAGGAGGCGCGGGACTTATGCAAATAACTGACATGAAGCAGCAGAACAGAAGAAAAGTACAAAAGGGCACGAATAAAAAATGCTAATTTAATGTTATTGTTGCTGTTTGCTTTGTCCCGTCTTTGTTCTGTCTGCGCGTCCCTTTTGACTTTGTCATGTCGCTTTGGATTTTCCTGAGTTTCATTTTATATTCCATTCCTTCGGTGTCGTCGCAACGCTTTTATCTCTCTTCGTTTTCAGGCTTTGACACAAACAGGAAATGATTTATGCAGACAAGTTCGACGCAACTAATTTAAAACTTTTCGTGCCCCAGCCAGCTCCCTTATGCGAATATATTTATGGTAGTGTTTATATCGAACTACTAAGTACATATAGTACTTGTATGTATATGTATATGTATGCCCATATGTAGATTCGTTTGCAGAATTATGTTCTTCCAGTCACTTATGCTTAGATCTTACCTACACTGTATATTCGTAGCCTAGCGGTCTTGCTTTGGCTAGCCCTCCTTTCTAGGTGCCTGTGGGAAATTTCCACATCCCGGATTTTGAGGAACACAGTTCTGCTATTTGTTTTGGACTCGCTCACGCTCCCAAGCGCAAAAGTCTACATCAGCCTCCTTCCCTTTGCTGGAAGTGACTGGGACTGACTCTGACCTCAGGCAGTCGTTAACTAATTGTAAATGAAGGAAGGAATTAATAAAAAATCAAAATAGCATTACACTAACCCCACACGCACTCGGTAAAAAAGGCAATCAATTTGATTGTATTTGATGGCCTTAGCTCCTGTGTGGGGACGCAAGCAAAACCATGAGCCATAAATCTTGAGCGCACTTGCGGCGCTCCTTGACTCCAACCCGTATCGGCCGGCTGCTAATCCAGCTCCTCTTATTGCAATTCGCCTGAGTGTCCTGCTGGGCACCGAGGGTTTGGTCATAGCACAATGTTCAAAATGCACACTGCAAAAATACCCATAATATAATACAAAGAACCAAGTTGAGAAAAAAAGGAATTTATCGTGGAGGGTCTACCGCTTTTGAATGCCCTACCCGCAGCTCTTCTTGGAAGTAGCTTGAGACCAATATTAAAGGAAAACAAAACTTTGTGTTTAGGCATACACTAACTAACATAATTGTTAGCTGTGTGAGCATTTGTTCAAACCGTTGAAGTCCAAGGATATCATCCATTTTTAAAGCACCTCAGCGAAAAATCCCTTCAAACCTCTCCTCTGGCTCGCAACAGATCAGGGGAAATAATAGAAACATCTGAAAGCAGAATAAAATGCAACTTCTGATGCTTTACTCCTCCACAGCTCGTCCACCCATGCGATGGCCATATTGCTTCGCTGCGGTTCGGATAGCCCGGGTGCATTACAAATAAACGACTGTGGCTAGCGCTCAATTTGGAATGAAATTGGCGCAAATACCAAAAATGAATACAGCTAAATAGAATATGAGAAGAAGAGAACAGGGAAGAGAGGAGAGAAGCCGAGAACCACAGCACAAATGGATAAGTATGTATGTGAGTATGTTTGGGGGTGGGTCTTATCATTTATAACCGGCCATCGGAAGCGCTCATCATGTGACAACTTATTTACAGATGTACAATGTAGTACAAAATGTGTAAGAAGTGACCAATGGTCAAGGGGCCTTGAGGAACTCAAGCTTATCACACAAATATCCACGAGCGGAAACAATATTTTATACCCGGTACTCAGTCAACATATATGTATGTTCATGATTTATGTAACTTATACAAGATATTTTATAAAGAATTAAAGGTAAGAGCCTGAATTGGTATTGCATGCGATGACTGCCGTATGCTTTATCACTCTCTCTCTCGGTTTTTTGGTATCGAAGATTTTGGTAAGACGCACAACGCAGATCCTGATATCTCAATAGAGATAGAGAAAGAGAAGAACCACGACCGCTACTTATGTTTTCGTCAATTAGAGTATACTTAATGAGTATAGGGTATATTCGATTTGTGGTGGAATTGCATGTGTGTAATACCCAGAAGGAAGCGTTTCCGAACGAATAAAGTACATACATGTACATATGTATGACCAGCACAGACATAGCCAAGTCGATATATGTCTATGTCTGTCAGCTATGTCTGTCTGTCCGTCCGACTATCTAGTTTTGAGGCGTATAAGAGCCAGAGCAACCAAGTGTTGTATCCAGAATCCTGTGATATCACACTCTTACAAATATATTTCAAAATTTCGCCCCGCCCCCTTCCGCCCACTCAAAAGACGAAAATCTGTGGCATGCACAATTTTAAAGATACGAGAAAACTAAACGCAGTATCGTAGAGAATGAGTGTATCTATCAGATTGCTGAATCTGGATCAGATCGGATTATAAATATAGCCACAATGAAGAAAACCATGTCGAAATGCATCGTTCCCTCTCGCTCTCTCTCACACACAGGGGTGGGCGCTATGCCTGATCGAATTTCTTGACGCCTAATTCTCAGAGACTATAAAAGCTAGATCAACCAAACTTCCTATCCAAGCTCCTGTGATATCAAACCGAGACGAGTTTGTTTTAAAATTTGGCCACGCCCCCTTCCGCCCCCACAAAGGACGAAAATCCACAATTTTCAAGATACGAGAAAACCAAAAACGCAGAATCATAGAAAATGATTCAGATCAGATCGGATCATTAGTATAGCCAGAAGGAACAAATGAAATTTCAGTGGCCTTCCAAGCGCAGACTCATTCCCTCTCTCTCTCGCACACAGCCGTGTATGTATATGTAAGAAGTAGATTTAGACATGTAGAAAAGACAGATGTAAAAAACCTATGTAAACAAAAATGGAAACATCTAATATATAATAATCTCCGAAAAGGTTGACTTAATTTTTCTTTTCTTTTTTGGCAAAACTAAATTTATCCCTTTAGCGAACATATAATAATGTAATTTATTACAAGCTCACATACGTATATACTGACTGAGTACCGGGTATAAAGTAGAGCAGCGGCTCACAACTTTCCCCCTCGTTTTATATATTAGAGATGGGAGATACCAAAATAAATAGGCAAATAAATATTCGTCAGTAAAATTAAGCTTATACGATACTATGTCCAATGTAGATAAGTTTATTTCGTGAAGATACCTTTTTTCGTTCAGAAGTTATTAATTTTCCCCACTGTGCGGCATGTTTCAAAAGGTGCCCATAGCTTGGTGCGCTGCTGTAAGAGTCTCGGGAGCTGGAAATAAAGGCGGAAAAGACTCTGGGATAATGGGATCGTAATCTGCAAGTGTGCGATACAAAGTTTAAGGAAATCCATAGATAATCGTTAATATATTAGGCAGAAGCAAGCCGCAGTTCCTTAATGAACCAAATTAAGTAAATATAATGTGTGGGCGACTCGGGCAAGCCGCATGCATTTTGGAGCTATTTAGCTATTTGTTTGGCAACCAGCCTACTCGTGTCTTCGCATGTCCCATATGCATGCACTAATGACCACAGTCTCAATCCAAACAGCACAAATTTTCAATCAATTTCTAGAGCAATTTCAATTTTGAAACTGATTTGGTCTCGGCTTGAGAGTGGGCACTAATTTCATTGGTCCGTAGGTGTTTTGCAAACTAAGCACAAAACATATACACACATATCTATGTGCAGAATGAACATGAAATCGAAAAACTGATGGTCTTCAGTGGGAGATGAACTCTTGAACACTGCACTATGGGGAATTTTGCCACTTTTTCTGGCCAAAACCCATTTCCAAACAGTCGTTAAAATG
Organism: Drosophila helvetica; assembly: GCA_963969585.1. Taxonomy (NCBI): domain Eukaryota; kingdom Metazoa; phylum Arthropoda; class Insecta; order Diptera; family Drosophilidae; genus Drosophila; species Drosophila helvetica. The sequence continues at coordinate 18,167,174 of OZ018402.1, read as the reverse complement.
AAATGTTTTTAACCGCTATGTACAAGAATAACATTAGTCTTCAATGTTATGTAGTCGAAATTTTAACAGAGCGAACCACTGTTAAATTAACAGCTGTCAAAAACAGCTGTTTGCTAGCGATGTGCAAGTTTTCATACAACGAGTAATTTTTCTTTAAGTTGAAGGAAGCTAAAAAGTTGGTAACTGACCAATTTAAGTGCGATTTTTACAATGGATTCGAATCGAAGAAGTTTGTAATATGTATTTTTGTTTTTGAACTGTAAAAATACTCCTTATATTTCCTGTAATTTTTAATCGTTTACGGGTATCATTTTGTGACAAATATTAGTCTTTCAAGAGGCGTACAAAATTAGTCCAACCTATTCCAACCATAAGATTTAATACATATTGTAGAGAATTCAATTCTCTTGTAAATGCATATCATATTAATGTGCACTTTTGCGCACTTTCTCGGAATTTTGATATTTTAGGCCCTAACCTAAGTTTGTCAAATTCAGAGTTGTTTCCCATGCGGCCATGATTATGATCCGATCTGATCCAGATTCAAGGCTCTGATAGATATGGTCATTTTTAATGGTTCCGCGTTTTTAGTTTTATCGAATATTTAAAATTTTGGATGCCACAGATTTTCGTCCTTTGTGTGGGCGGAAGAGGGCGGGGCGAAATTTTGAAATACACTTGTAATAATGGGATATGACAGGATATTGGATAAAAAGTTTGGTTGATCTAGCGTTTATAGTCTCGCAGATCGAGGCGATCAGCGAGAGAGAACGTTTCCCCTCTAAATGGTTTTCTTCATTGTAGCTATATTAATTATCCGATCTGATCCAGATGCAACACTTGGATAGATATAATCATTCCCTATGATTCTGCGTTTTTAGTTTTCTCGTAACTTTAAAATTGTGCATGCCACCGATGTTCGTCCTTTGAGTGGGCGGAAGGGGGTGGGGCGAAATTTTGAAATAGACTTGAAACAGTGTGGTAGGACAGGAGTCTGGATACAAAATTGTGTTGCTCTAGCTTTTATAGTCTTTGAGATCTAGGCGCTCATGAAGTCGGTACTCTCGAGTACCGGGTATAAAAAGGGCTGCCACGCCCATTTTTTCAAAATTACTTTCTATTGCTATTACAAACTCATATCAAAAAACCAAATCAAAAAATATTGTTTCGTTTGGAAGTTATTAATTAATGCCACAAAAAGTAGCAAATTCCCCATAGTGCACTGGTCGGTAATTGCCAAGAGCAACAATACAGCCAGAGCAGGCCCCACTTCTCTCTCGATGTGCAATTTTCCCATTGAAGCCATCAGTGCTAATTTTCTGAACAACCTTCCTCTACTGCTGCTACTAATTGCAACAACAATTCCAATGAACTAAACTGAATCTGAAAGCAGAACTAGAAATAGAAAGGAAAATAAGCTACAACTAGGCCACAAGTCGAACGTAATGTCCGTATCTAGGAAGGGGGGAAATGGCGGAAAGAATCTGGGGGACAACCAGATGGGCGCATTTCACAAATTATAATCGTCATTTGTCAGTGATGCACTGCACTCGGATGAGACCCGCAGTCTGAACTCGGTCTAGGAGCGGACTGGGACTCGGACTCGGGCTCAGTCTCGGAATTGGACAGTCCTTCACCCAGATTCCAGATTCCAAGGGGGTGGGCATTTTCCTTCTGATTTTTATTGACACCTTGAAATGGCAGGGGACAAGGAAAAATACTTAATAAAGTGAATTATCAATTCACTTGGACAGACGACTTTAGAACAATTAACAGTTAATGGACGTTGATAAAAGACTGCTTACAACAGCTTTCACATATTCCATTTCTACTAAATTTGTATATTTACAAGCACATATAGGTACATAATTAAATTAATTATTTGCACATTCCAAACGGATTTCTGGTGGCAGCGTCATGCCCTTCGCCTGCAACGTACACCGAAGAGCTCCAAGCCAGGGCGACACTTCTGCATGGTGTCGAACAGCATTGATCCGAAGGCGTCGCGCATTGTCAGAGTGAGATCTTCAATGTGGCCGATGTCACAGCTGGCCATGAGTGGACCACTGGCAAGCAGACCCGCACAGGGTGTTCCGTAAACCAGTTGCTGGTCAAATATAGAGACCGCCACACAGAGACGCACCTGCTGCAACTGCAGGAGCCAGGGAATCACCAATTGCCAGTTCGCTTGAGACCATTCCAAATCGTCTTCGGCGCTGGACGTCAGAAGGTCGTTGCCGGCTATGAGATCGGAGTCCGGAACGGGAACAAGCTGGTTGAGAGAGCTATGAAAGCTAAAACTGTACAGGATGAACAGCTGGAAACGTAGATGACTCATTGTCAGATACATTTTCCTATAATTGCCGATGGAATGGTTTCGAATGCTCGACTGTTTGTGATAGCTTGCTATTGCCAAACCTCAGCGACTCATACGTGATACTCGAATATCTGAGGAGAAGCAGGTTCCCACTTTTCTGACGTATCAGTCAGCACGAATGGAAACGGATCCGTTGACGCTGGAAGAATGTTCGTAGAAGGTCTGGAGCTCAGAACCACACTGATCCAGCCATTGGAACTTTTGTTGACATTTTTTGCAACTACTGTCGAACTTTTGCTGGTTTTACCCCTTTCACAATTTGCGTTTCAGCTACTTCGAAATGTTTGTTATTTAATTTCAGTTTCAACTTCGGGCAAGCTTCCTACGTGACTTTCGGTTCCTTTTAAGTGCAGCACGTGGCAGCCATCTCCACGAGTATACCCTTTCAGAGGTCATAATTGCTTTTATCAGATCATTGTAGCGTATATAGTATAAGGAATCATGTCCGATCTCAAATCCTCTTTATTCTTGGTCTCTCGAGTCGGTATCTGTCGCCCATTCCCGATCACTCGATTATTGATTTTTATTTTTCTGCCCAATGCGGGTATTTTCAGCAAACATTTTTTATGCAACACAACCTGCTGCTACAACATAATATACATATATAAATATATATATATGTATATATACAAAGTATATATTACATACACACTCGTACCGAGTACACTATGTCCGTTGATGGATGTTGAAATACAAGTGTATAGAAGTTTCGATGCGCAAAAATTTGATGTGAATTCTTATTAAGTTTATCGCCAAATGTGAATGACGTCAATGTTTGACAGAAAATATAAAAGCAAATTAAAATATTTATAAATTTATAATTGGACATTTATCAAACCAACATTTTCTTAAACTCTAGAAAAAGTTCAGATTTGATAATAAAAACGAGGGGGAACGTTGTGAGCCGCGTCTACTGCCGCGGCTCTACTTTATACCCGGTACTTAGTCAGTATATATGTATGTGAGCTTGTAATAAATTACATTATTACATGTTCGCAAAATGGAAAAATTTAGTTTTAGCCAAAAAAGAAAAGAAAAATTAAGTCAACCTTTTCGGAGATTTTTATATATTAGATGTTTCCATTTTTGTTTACATAGGTTTTTTACATCTGTCTTTTCTACATGTCTAAATCTACTTCCTACATATACATACACGGCTGTCTGCGAGAGAGAGAGGGAATGAGTCTGCGCTTGGAAGGCCACTGAAATTTCATTTGTTCCTTCTGACTACATTTATGATCCGATCTGATCCAGATTCAACACTCTGATAGATATGGTTATTTTCTATGATTCTGCGTTTTTGGTTTTCCCGTATCTTCAAAATTGTAGATTTTTGTCTTTTGTGGGGGCGGAAGGGGGCGTGGCAAAATTTTGAAATACACTTGTACTGAAGTGATATCACAGGAGCATGAATAGAGAGTTTGGTTGCTCTAGCTCTCATAGTCTCTGAGATCTAGGCGCTCATCTTGACGAATGGGCACAGCACCCAACCCGGTGTGTGAGAGAGAGCGAGAGAGAACGATGCATTTGAAATGGTTTTCTTCATTGTTGCAAGTGTATTTCAAAATTTCGCCCCGCCCCCTTCCGCCCACTCAAAGGACGAAAACCTTTGGCATGCACAATTTTAAAGATTCGACAAAACTAAAAACGCAGAATCGTAGAGAATGAAGAAATGAAAAAGAAACCATTTCGAAATGCGAATTTCGATGCATATCTATCAGAGTATTGAATCTGGATCAGATCGGATCATAAATGTAGTCAGAAGGAACAAATGAAATTTCAGTTGCCTTGAAAGCGCAGACTCATTCCCTCTCTCTCTCGCACACAGCCGTGTATGTATATGTAGGAAGTAGATTAAGACATGTAGAAAAGACAGATTTAAAAAACCCATGTAAACAAAAATGGAAACATCTAATATATAAAAATCTCCGAAAAGGTTGACTTAATTTTTCTTTTCTTTGTTGGCTAAAACTAAATTTATCCCTTTTGCGAACATATAATAATGTAATTTATTACAAGCTCACATTCATATATACTGACTGAGTACCGGTTATAAAGTAGAGCCGCGGCGGTAGACGCGGCTCACAACGTTCCCCCTCGTTTTGTATTATTATTATTATTTATTTGTAGAGTTTAAAAAGCTCGTAATAGGTCATAATTGAGCTGTCCCAAGCAATGTGACTCACAAAATACTTTTGTGCTATTACAGACTTCAGAAAAGCTGCACAAAGTTTTCCATAAATCCCTGCCAAAAATTCGAATCAATAAATGTGCACGATGGCCCTTCCAAAGGTGAGTAGGGGCGTCGGATCGAGACAGCGAGCGGAGCACACGCAGTAAAGAATTAATACTATATGGGATAGGGATACGGATACCGGTATACCGTAGACAAACAGCTGTCGCTTATGCACAGTACTACGGAAAAACAGCCCAAATGGAAAAAGAACCAAACGTCAAACGTGCCACGTAAAACGCTACACAACGAAAGCGGAAAATATTGGTAGTACGTTTTGGTCAAGGGAAATGATGGGTTTCCGTGAATTGTAAAGGGATGGGCATGGAGGATAGTCTACGCCCACTACCACCGCAAAAGGAACGAGGGGGAACGTTGTGAGCCGCGTCTTACGCCGCGGCTCTACTTTATACCCGGTACTCAGTCAGTATATATGTATGTGAGCTTGTAATAAATTACATTATTACATGTTCGCAAAAGGGATAAATTTAGTTTTAGACAAAAAAGACAAAAAAAAAATTAAGTCAACCTTTTCGGAGATTTATATATATTATTTCCATTTTTGTTTACATACGTTTTTTACATCTGTCTTTTCCACATGTCTAAATCTACTTCCTACATATACATACACGGCTGTGTGCGAGAGAGAGAGGGAATGAGTCTGCGCTTGGAAGGCCACTGATATTTCATTTGTTCCTTCTGACTATATTTATGGTCCGATCTGATCCAGATTCAATACTCTGATAGATATGGTCATTTTCTATGATTCTGCGTTTTTGGTTTTCCCGTGTCTTCAAAATTGTAGATTTTCGTCTTTTGTGGGGGCGGAAGGGGGCGTGGCCAAATTTTGAAATACACTTGTACTGACGTGATATCACAGGAGCATGAATAGAGAGTTTGGTTGCTCTAGCTCTTATAGTCTCTGAGATCTAGGCGCTCATCTGGACGAATGGGCACAGCGCTTAACCCTGTGTGTGAGAGAGAGCGAGAGGGAACGATGCATTTCGAAATGGTTTTCTTCATTGTGGCTATATTTATGAGTCGATCTGATCCAGATTCAACACTCTGATAGATATTGTCATTCTTTACGATTCTACGTTTTTAGTTTTCTCGTATTTTTTAAATTGTGCATGCCACAGATTTTCGTCCTTGGAGTGGGCGGAAGGGGGCGGGGCGAAATTTTAAAATACACTTGGAACAGTGCGAGAGGACAGGAGTCTGGATACAAAATTGTGTTCCTCTAGCTTTTATAGTCTTTGAGCTATAGGCGCTAATGAAGACGGACAGACAGACAGACGGACAGACGGACGGACGGACGGACAGACAGACATAGCTATATCGACTCGGCTATTGATCCTGATCAAGAATATATATACTTTATGGGGTCGGAAACGCTTCCTTCTGGGTGTTACACACATTAATTTTTTGCACAAATCTAATATACCCCTTTACTCTTCGAGTACCGGGTATAAAAATGGCGCAGAGGCCTTGGCATGTTTTTTGTGGGACCGGAAACAAATTACAGCAAACAATTTAAAAAATGTTTGAAAACAAATAGCAGCCAAGAGGAGCAACAAAAGTGTGGCAAGAGGAAAGGGATGGCGGAAATGTTATCTGGGCAACAAGACAACGGACATAAAACCGGATTTGCAGTGGAAGGGACTCCTACTATAACTCTTAAAGTGGTCCAGAAATAAATTAATGGAAAAAATATTTTTTTTCATCATAGCAAAGTAGGAGAAAAGATACCTATTTCACATCGAATCCTCTATGAGGGAGTACCACTGTAACTCAGACGTGCTAGGCCAAACAACAGTCAGGCAAGATAAGAGCCTTTGCTCTGCCCACACTGCGCCCGCTCCCATTGTTCCCTGGGACTCCACTCCTTTCGAGATACCCTCCTACTGGCTTTTTCGTTTCACTTAGTTAAGCAAAAAACAAAATTTGTATTAGCCAAATGCATAAATGAATAGAAAATAGTTAAGCAAAACCCGAATGCATAGCAGGACGAAGTTCAGAAGAGGGCAGACGGCCACCAAGACCAGGTCTTGTGGTCCGGACATTTTGCTGCTCCGTGTGCTATTTTTTGACTCCAAGGAAAATCTGTTGGTCTCAGCAGGAAACTACTCTTTGTCGCTTCGTGTTGCTTTCTTATATTATGAATATTGTTTTGCGAAATATGTAAAATTAATTAACATTTAATAGAACTAATAACCGATATAGGAGTATGCACGGACTGTACCCAGGTTTGGTTACTTTACTTGGGTACTTGGTTAACTTTTTGTATTTAAAAAAAACACATCCCATTTTTAAAAGCTTTGCAATGGTTCGGGCATTAGGAAGTTTCCCAGCGAATGGAGTCTCCTTACCACCAACACAAGGCACAAACTTTTTTCTACATATTAATTAACAAATAATATACAAGTTGACAAACAGAAAGCCCTGAAGGCAAAACTATCTAAAAACTGGCACATGGGAAACTTGTTTCGCCAAGCAAATCAGAAAGCCATCATCAAGGGTCCGGGAGTAGAGCGACAGCGAACCCCATTTGCATTTCAGGCCAATGAAGAAGTGGGAGAGGTACTAGTCCTGTGTACTCGAATATATGGCGATGAGGCTGAGGATGTGGATGAGATCTAAGGAAATTTCTGCCTCGCCCACTTTAAAAGTAATTTATCTTTTTTGCGCCTCGTCCATTGGGTACGTACGTACATATGTATGTACATACATATATGCGCAACATGCAATTTGCATAAAACTTACTTGCATGCTGCTGTTCTGCTGCCTTGGACCCTTCGGCATTAAATCCACTTTGTTGCCAGCCGTCGCACATTCACAGCTGGGATGTCGTCGCCGTTCCACTTGTTAATTGCGACCCTTCCTGGCGAATAGGTTTTCAATAAGGCAGCTCCACAACTACCCGCATATATAATTCTTTTGTTTCAATCACTCCCCTAATGACTTTTCATTGTTGGAGTATGAAGCTAGTACGAGTATGTAGTAGTCGAGATTCATGCACAATTTTGTGTCAACTACCACCGAAAGTAGGTCCTCCACAGGGGTAGTAGACGAGTAGAAAAGATAGCTCGATAAAGGATGATACTTATCAGGAACACAGTAGGGCGACAGTTGTAATTATACACAAAGCTCATAAGTGGAGAGGCAAGATAACTATGGATTTATTAGTTTATTGATCCACCTTAATTAATTATGAGTCCGTCCTGTGTTGTTTTTGTATATCGATGTAGAAACAGACGCACTGGCAACATTGCTCTATGTACCATATGTATTACATTCTTTGGACTGCAAACATCTGGGCATAAGTTTTGCACCCCCTTCAAGGTATTGCATTTTTAAAAGGATTAACAATAATCATATGCACTTTAAGAAATGAAATTATTCAAATAAACAAAGATTCTGCCGTGCGAAAACGTTTGATGTACTAATATTCACCAAAAGAAAAACCTCGCATTTAAATGTTTGTTTTTTCTAATAACGCAAAGTGCTTTTGTTCTATTTTCTGGCACACATTTGATTTTAAATAATTTTGCTGGTGCAGGCCTCTGCCGCAACATAAAAAGCGGACCCTGAGAAAGCACTCACACTATGTATGTATATGCATATGGTTTATATTTATACCATTTTTTTGAGGACTGATCCAAATAATGAAGCCCGAACTTCTGTTCGAAAAACCCAAATTACGAAATGAGGTTTTCCATAAAACGGGAAGTAATAAGCCGAATAAAAGGCGCCAGAGGATAAGGAGATTCATCCGTTAATTATTTTAGGCACTACTCCGACTCTCTCCTATGGCTGGGATCCGTCTGCATATTTGTTCGCGTTCGTGGTACATATTTTCAATTAATGGAACAACACTCGGATGTCCCGTTCCCTGCCCTTGCCCCCACCCCTGTGGCGAACAGAACTTTGATTTGTTTAATTAAATTACACTCAGGCAAAGGCATTCAATCATTCACAGCCTTCCAATCACTCATTGGCTCAATCCCCAGCCCAACTTCACCCATAGTCAGTACTCGGAGAGTGCGCCTGGGAGTGAGTGTCCATGAATGAGTACGTATATGAATGAAGGGGCGTCCGTGTTTGTGATTTAGAACCAAAACACTCGTCTCGGCACCGATAGCATGTATATGCACTATAGTTTGTTCCAGAACAACTTGGCCAAATGCAATGCAATCCGTGTGTGTGCTCAACTTTGTGTGTTTTTTCCGATCAACCGCGCTTGAGTGGGGTCCAATGAATAATAGCGTTAATCAATGCACGATAAGCTTGAGGCGGAAAATATGACAATCAGGAGCGAAAACCTGTGGCATAAGGGTTAATACGCATATTCTAAAAATATGATTCTTAAAATTTCCATTTTAAATTTTAACTAATAAATTCTAATATAGTAATATTATTAAATATGTTATTTTGTAACTAGATAATATTTTTGTCATATTCAACTTTTGGGAAATGCTGCTATGTATTACATAGATAAATTTAGTCAGCCTACAAATCTTTTCAAAAATTTATGAATAAGCTTTCAAAGCAATCTCGTTTTTTCTTAAATTTTCTTTGGGCCACTTGTGTGAACTCATTGGTGCTTATATTTCCATTTCAATAGACATCAAAGGCTTTCCCGAAGAAAAGAAAGGGGGACCGCGGGAAGGCAGGAGCGAAAGGCAAAATGCACCTAGTGACCTTGTGGAAAATGCTTCGGTAATAACTAGATTTCAGAGACTGCCTGCCCACAAACCAGTGTGTCAGCTACTAGCCACAAAAAAAGGAAAAAATAAACAACAACAAAAATGGAAAAAAAGAATGGAAAAATTGAAAAAAGGATAGAAAACAGAACAAATGGTTATCTAACATTTTTATTTTTATTATACATATATTTGGATAATTTCAAATTCTTCGTCGACATCATCTTAGTCTTCATCCTTGGCATATGACGCATTTTTCGCGCCAAAGTGGTTTTTACAAAGCTCACTAAGGTGACCGACTGGAACAATAGCTACATGCTGGGCTATAAACATTGATAAGCTGGCGACAAAGTTCATTGCTTTTTACAGGCTGGAAGTTTTTTTTGTTTGACTGCGCAAACGCCAATGTATTATGTGCATGCTTTTTGGTGTTCATATGTGCACGGATTTGGTCAGTTTTTGAATTTAAATTGCATTTTCAGTATTTGCAGTACGCTTTGCCACTGTCGTTTGCATCACGGCAAATTCAGTTTTTAAAGTCTGGCTCATTTAGCCAACTCTCACGAAATTTCAGCTTATAATTACCTTTCGGCATTTTAATACAACTTATTCGTAGAATATTTATTTCACAATGAGCCGATTGCTCGCTCCGATACATTTAATAAGCGATGGCACCTTGTTAGAATTGCTAAATTTACTGCGAAGAGAGAGAAAGCGTGATAGAAAAAATCCAAAATTTATGTTCGTAGTCGTCTCCAAGCCCGACTTCCAGCTATTAGTTGAATAACTGAGGCCCAATTTGTAACTAAATGATGTTTTCGAACATACACAGCCGACAAATTGATTTATCGAACGTTTATCCGTTCCGTTCAGACCATTCACAATGATCAATGCTTCACTATTCCGTTTTACTGGAGTAACGCCCTTTTACACACCCGAACAAACTGTTGACTGAAAAAAGGGGAAAACTGAAGAGAAAAAAAACTATTCACAGCTTATCGGCAAACACTAGACCATTGAATAAATATCAAAAGCAAATAGCCATAAATATTTTGTCTCTACCCCAGTTTTTCAACAATTTTTTATTAGATTTTCCTCGCCTTGCCCATGGCGGAAAAATATTTGAGCCATTCGGCACAAAAACAAAAACGGGTAAAAAAAATGAGAAAAGAGAATCATTTATGCCGCTTTAAAACCCGCAAACGACAGTCGGAAAGCCAGGGTCGGCGGTCTGGTCTGGCCACAGGGTCCAACAATGGATATTCAATGAGCGACAGAAATGGGAATACGATACATAACGTAATAACAGTAACGTGTAGATTTTTACGACATCGAAAAACGAGCAAGGCGCGAAGCTTTACGATGCCCGCATCATTTGATTTTATTGCGAAGTGAAAAGGTAGAGAACCAGTAGCTGAAGAAGTGAAAGCAGGAACGGAACCGTTGCAGGAACAGTGGCAAACAGAGACACAGATACAGCAGAGAAGGGTCGCCATTCCATGTAAGGGAAAGCGTCCTTGAGCCAGTTGTTTCTGATTAATGCCATCCGACCTGAAGGAAGCAACGGAGCACGGTACGAAATGCAAATCACCCGACGGAATAATCAAATCGAGAACGAAACCGGGCAAAGCGCATTCAAAGTTGACGACGAACGGAAGCTGCAGCTCAGAGGGAACACACAATGGCAGAGCAGAGCCCAAGGGCAGACGACTAAGACGATGACGTGATTTGTATGGAAGTGTGCAGCCGTTCAGGTGTTCGGATGGGCAGGTGCATTTGGGCGTGGCAAGGCCAGTAAAATCAATTAATTTAAAACACTTTCTATGCATCCGCTGACATTCCTCACTGACACCCCCGGCGGCTTGTGTAATCGTACTGCTACGGAATCGTAGAAATTAAATTCACAAATATTTGCATAATTTGCTTCTCTCCTTTTCCCTGATATTTCATAACCATTGGCATTTTCTATTTACTGGGTGAGACCAGGGCTCAGACTGTCTTAAGGTTTGACAGTTTATTTCGTAGATTTTCCAAGTTAACAAGAAGTTTGCAAAATTGTTGGATGCTCGTACTTTCTGGCGTGTACAACACTGCCAAAAATTGTCTGAAATACAATGGAATACGCTGGACAAATTTTCGATTGCTGGGGTGCTGCAGTGAGCATAAAAACTTTTGACTGTATATATGTACATCACTGTAGGTCAGAAGGAGCTGAAAAATATGGTTTCGGAAACATAAATATAAGAAACGAAAATATCAAAATATCGAGCGGCCACTAGCTTGTAAGCTAGCGGTTTCTATCGGTCATATGTACATATATTACAACCGCACCAATGTTTGTAGGAGGGCGGATCGGATGATAGATTCCAACGATGAGTACGGAGAAATAAAAAGTCGGGGGCCAGTGATTTTTCTAGTATATATGTAATGTATTTGGAGCGGCTTGATTATGCACCAATGTACATATGTATGTCTCGAAACGGGGGTGGAAACGTAACTAACTAGCTTACAATCAATGCTTACACGGTTATGCCGTGTGGATCGTGGGAGCGACCGTGAGAGCGCGAGAGCCCCCACGAGCGCGCGAGAGTGAGTTTGGACCGGATCGCACTCTTCTGCACAGTGCGCGGCAACAATCTGCTGCTACTCTGAACATCCTCCCCCCCCTTGCAGGATTGCAAAAAATAATGGGGGCTAAGGCCTATGATCGCGGTGTCTCGAAGTTTTCGGAACCCGTATCCAGGACCACCAGCGCCGTCTGGAGGAGATTGAGGCTTGTAGAAGGGAGTCTACGGATGGCGCCGGCGCCACATACCTTGCACAACCCGCCACTGCGACAGTCCCTGCCGGAGTGCTGATGCGCCAGGCAGTTCGCGCAGTATTTGTTGATGAGGACGGCTCGGAGTCTCTTCACGGGGCTCAACCGGAGGAAATGGTGGCAGGTCCGTAGCGGATGCACCCTTGGGCAGACTCGGCACCGGTAGGAACTCAGATTGCGAGCGCGTCAGCTCTCCATGATGCGGTCGGCGCGTGAACGTGGGCCCATGTCTGGATGCGAAAAGAAACTAGAAGGGGATACAAGTCAAATAGCATTAGTGACGAGCTACAAGCGGATTAAATTCACATTCACGTTATTGTGGGACGGATAGACACGACCTTGGATAGATACGGAAAGCGGATACGACCTTTGGGACAAATTAGGTTTGTGGTATGTTAGCTGCGATGGAATGCAGACGGAGTTTTGAGTAATTGTAACGGAATAGCACGAAAAGATATATCACAGGATAGTGTATCTATTGAACTTGATTTATTAACGGCAACTTAGATTGCTTGGGTTTGCGTGTATGTATGTTGGCGCATATGTTAACAACGCAAGCTGGGCTTTTGGCTGGAAGATGTGTTAACATTCACCAAATTAAGCACAGGATAGTGATGATAATATAAACATACATGCATACATAGACATGCAGGCAGGGACTGGTTTATAAGCGGACCGTAGGAGCTAGCTCGGATCGAATTAAACCTTTGGAAATGTAGGGGGCCGGAGTCGGCCGAACGAAGTATTGTTTAATTCGGAGCTAGACGTCGCCGTAAATGCCTACGCATGCGTCTATATATGGAGAAGCGTGGGTGGTATGTCTGTGGATCTAGGGATGCGGGGCAACGAAAGCTGGGCTTTTGGCTGGAATACGTGTTATTTATCACCAATTTAATCACAGGATAGTGTCTTAATTGGCAGCGTAATGATAATTTATATATATATATATATATATATATATATATATACAGACACATATAGGTAGGGACTTGTTTATAGGCGGACCGTAGGAGCTAGCTTGGATCAAATTAAACCTTTGGAAATGTAGGGGGCCGGAGTCGGCAGAACGAAGTAATGTTCAATTCGGAGCTAGACGTCGCCGTAAATGCCTACGAATGAGTGAATGTACATATATATGCAGAAGCGTACGTCTGTCTGTGGATCTAGGTATACGGGGCTGGATGCGGGCCAACGAAAGCTGAGCTTTTAGCTGGAATACGTATTCTTGATCACCAAATTAATCACAGGATAGAGCGCGTTATTGGCGCTCCGTTAATTTCAAGAGCGGCACCGGTAATTTATTCTCCCAACAAATACAACGCGAGCAGCGGTGGAGAAGCGAAAGCGAGAAAAAGAGTGCACCGCTACTGCTGCTTGTATGTATGTTGGCGTATCTAAGTGTTATGTACCGCGGCTTGGGTTAACGAAATTCAGACGAGATGGTAACGGGGCGACGAAGATTAACGCTCATATCTAACGCTCAAATATGTAAATTTGTATGTAGGTACGTGTATTTTCGGATATATGTACATACTTATATGTATGTGCAAGAGTATGCAGTTTTTATATGTATATATGTAAAATTTGTATGTAGATATGTAAGTTTATTGTCGGAGATATATACATACATATGTGCAAGAATATGCAGTTGTTATGTATACATATGTACGTGCCGGCGATTTAGTTTTTAGGTTCCCGCTGGCGGATGCGTAGGCACAAACAAACGGAACTGGAAGAATTAGCGGATCACTTGAATGTACATATGTCCGCAGATGGGAACGGAAGAGCGGAGAACGGCCGGAATGGCCGATAATATGCCGTCATCGGAAAGGGCATGCGAAAAGAAACAAGAGTGGATGACCCTTGCCGTATATGTATGGGTATATATATATATATATATATATATATATATATATATATATATATGTCGCGGAAGCTCGGGCTTGGATGCGGAAAACTTTCCCAAATCACTGCCCTGGTGTCGGGCACCCGGAGCGTGGTACTTATCTTGGAAACTCTTTGATGATCCGCCGATGCGTGCTGGGATGGACTTCTCCTTCTGTTGATGGCGAAGATCCGGCTCGAAGGACCAATGACCAATGTTCAGAGTAGCAGCAGATTGTTGCCGCGCACTGTGCAGAAGAGTGCGATCCGGTCCAAGCTCACTCTCGCGCGCTCGTGGGAGCTCTCGCGCTCTCACGGTCGCTCCCACGATCCACACGGCATTAGCCGTATAAGCATAGATTGTAAGCTAGTCAGTTACGTTTTCACCCCCGTTTCCACCGGTCGACATACATTATTATTCCTGCCTACATATGTACATACATATATACAAACCCAGCAGCTCCAAATACATACATATACATACATATATTGAAAAACCCACTGCACTCTGGCTTCTTAATTTCTACGTACTCGTCGTTGGAATCTCACCCGATCCGCCCTCCTACAAACATTGGTCCTTCGAGCCGGATCTTCGCCAAATTAAAAAAAAGGAGAAGTCCATCCCAGCACGCATCGGCGGATCCTCCCAGAATCAAAAGATAAGTACGATCAATCCTAAGCCAACAGTGCAGTGCTTGTGTGTTTCCAGCCCGGTCCGAATCCCGTGACACTTGTATTTTCCGCGCCTGCATTTTTCGGTGGCATATTATCGGCTATTCCGGCCGTTCTCCGATCTTCCGTTCCGACCCTCCGTTCCGTGGGTCTGTGTTTTCTGTGGTCCGTGATCTGTGCGGCTCCTCTGCCATTGCGCAGTCCAATTATCCGAATAAATACAAATAATAAATCAAGCCCATACATAGATACACGGACATTTACATATATATATGTATATATACATAATCGGTTCGTTAGCCCAAGCCGCGGTACATAACGCTCAAACCCAACCATACGTACATACAAGCAGCAATAGTGGTGCCCATGGTGGTGCCTTCTCCTCGTTTCGCTTTCGTCTCTCCACCGCTGCTCGTGTTGTATTTGTTGGGAGAGTATATGTGCGGTGCCGCTTTTGAGCATAACGGAGCGCCAAGTGACGCGCTACCCTATATTCCGCGGGTATATCGTTTTCATCTGTGACTTGCCAAGTGACGCGCTACCCTATATTCCACGGGTATATCGTTTTCGTCTGTAACTTGCAAATATATCCACATATATACATACATATATAAGCAACGCAATCCCAGTCCAATAAATACACTATCCTGTGTTTCATTTCATGTTCATTCCTAGTCCAATTAAAATATAAAGATTCCTACAGTCCACTCCGAATTATCGAAAATATACGTACTTACATATTCCTTTACATGTATAAATATACATAATCAGTTCGTTCGACCAAGCCGCGGTACATTACGCTCATTTCCAGCCATACGTACAGTGACTCCATCGCATAATCGGACACAAGTTTCCTCAGTACAAATTTGCTCGAAAACTATAAAGAAATGCGTTAGAATTATTTTTTTTTCACTATTATTATAACTTCATACTATTATCTATCTAAAACCTAAAAAAAAACTCAAACTTTCTAGTGAGAACAGTTAGTTTTAGTCGAAAAACAAAAAAAAGTCATTTTCGAGGCTCAACGAATAATCGGACAGAGCAAAAGTGCCAATAGAAAACCCCGTTATTTCTCAGAAATCTCTCGAACACTTTTGTTCTTTTTATGGCATTCGCTGTCTGGTTGTCTGGCTGTCTGATTGACGAAAACAAATTACTGAAATTGTGTAAAATGGCTCCGCAAGGCAAGCAAACCTCCGTAGAACTTCGACAGCTAATAATAAAGTTTAACTTGGAAGGGAAAACAGTGCGAGAAATCGCGGATTTGGTCGGAAAATCCAAATCAACTGTCCAGGATATAATTACGAGGTTCCGGGATGAATTTAGGCTAGCCAACAAAAGCCGAGAAGGTCAAGGAAAGATTTTAAATGAACGAGAAGAGCGTTCAGTATTAAAAGAAATAAACCAAGATCCTTTCTTAACCGCAAAAGAACTCCAGATATCCTTAAAAAATCGATCGGGAAAAGACGTTTGTCTGAACACAGTATGTAATACTCTCCATAAGTATGATTATTTTGGAAGAGTTGCCAGGAAGAAGCCGTTTATAAGCCCAAAAACCAAACTCAATAGAGTAAAATATGCAAGGGAGTACTTGTTATAAAGTCCACATTTTTGGGATACGGTAATTTAAAGGTATATCATCTCTAAGTTTAATTTTATTAAAAGTCTTTATAATTTAAAGGTTCTATTTACTGATGAAAGTAAATTTAACTTACATGGGTCAGATGGCAAGAAGTTTGTGTTGCGTAAACCAAACACTGAATTCGAACCCAAAAATACAAAGGCCACTGTGAAGCATGGAGGAGGTTCTGTGATGGTTTGGGGCTGTATGTCGAGTGCTGGAGTAGGCAATTTACATTTCATTGATGGAATAATGGACAAATTTGGCTATTTGGCTATTTTAAAGGAAAATGTCAAGTAAAGTGCGGAGAAATTGGGCATCGCGAGCAACTTTGCCTTCTATCAAGACAATGACCCCAAGCACACATCAGGCGTTGCAAAGCTTTGGTTGATACATAACTGCCCCAAAAATTGTACAAACGCCTGCACAGAGCCCAGACCTCAATGTAATTGAGCATTTATGGGAAGAATTAGCCAGAAGGGTTTATAAAAAAAAGTTTTATACCCTAAATCAGCTTAAAGTGGCTTTAGTAGAGGCATGGAACTCCATAGAGCCCCAGGTATGCCAGAATTTGGTAAAATCAATTCCAAAACGCTTGCAGGCTGTTATTGAAACAAAAGGATACGCAACAAAATATTAGTTCCTAAATTAATGCTTTTTTTCATTACTTTTTGGCTGTGTCCGATTATTCGTTGAGCCTCGAAAAATGCCTTTTTTTCGTTTCTCGCTTTAAGCAAAGTGTTCTCATTAGAAAATATTAGTTTGTTGTTATGTTTTTGAAAGATAATACTATGAAGTTATATTAAAAATTAAAAAAAAAAATTTTTTTCTCATTTTTTTATACTTTTTGAGCTCATTTGTACTGAGTATGCAAGTGTCCGATTATGCGATGGAGTCACTGTACATACAAGCAGCAATAGCGGTGCCTTCTCCTTGTTTCGTTTTCGTTTCTCCACCGCTGCTCGCGTTGTATTTGTTGGGAGAGCATATGTTCGGTCTCTATTGTCGTTCTGGATTGAACATTTATTTTTTATTGCTATCGCCCGATCTCCATAACATACCGAAGCACTTCCGACGTGAAAATAAATCCACATTGCGACAAATACCAAACGTTTTTTTGTTACATCCGCTCTCCGTATCCATACAAAGGTCGTGTCCATCCGTCCGACACTCACGCATCCGATTTCTCTTTCCTCGGCGTGTGACGCCCGAATATGCCCACTGGTGAAAAGGACAGCAAGAAACCTTTGTCGCTGCCCGCTCCAGGTGCTAACAAGCCCAGGAGTTCTTCCGTTCCGGGAACACCTACTGCGGCGTTCGAAAAGGTCAAGTCACCAAGTACTCCCAAGCCCACAAGATCCGCTGTTGCGAAGACCCAATCCGTGCTGTTCCCTTCGCCAGTCACGCTCAAGGTGCCAGCACCTACTAACAGCAGTCCTATCTGCTCTCAACGCGCCCTCAAAATGGCCCGATCTTCCGTCAGCTCCGCACGGGCAAAGTTTGAAATAGCCATCGACAGGCTGACCACTTTCGAAGCCCCATTCATCGCTCCGGGTATCAGCACCCCATCCCCCGCCATCTCTCTGATCCGCCGAGACCATTTACGGAGCATGTGGGCGAAAGTGGATGTTGAATTCGAGGCTTGTTCCATAGCAATGGTTGACGAGGATACAGAGGCAAAAAAGGAAGTCCAAGCCATGTATCGCGAGTGCTATGGCAGCTATGAGCGATACATGGCTGACCTCACTGTCCAAGCTGCCGGTCCAACAGAGCCTCCTTCTACGCAGCCAAACTCTCATGGTGGCTGTCGATTGCCCCCATGTGATATAGAAGTTTTCACTGGGGATTACGTCCGCTGGCCTACATTCCGTGATCTTTTTACCGCGATTTACATCCAAAATCCCAGGCTTTCTCCGGTGGAGAAGCTGTACCACCTCGCCACTAAGACCAGCGGTGATCCTAAGGCTATAGTGGAAAAGTCCCCACTCACTAATGACGGTTTCGAGGCGGCATGGGGTGCCCTCCGTGATCGATACGAAAACAGACGGCTCCTGGTGACCAACCAGATTAAACTTCTCCTCTCCTTGCCTCACATCGGTTCCGAATCAAGTCGTGCTCTGAAAGAGCTTCAAAGCACGATCCAAAGGGTTCTAACCGCACTCGCTCATTCCAAGGTCTCCACTGAAAATTGGGATGGCTTACTTGTTACCATTTGCGCTTCTAAATTGCCGAGGTTGACCCGCGCACTGTGGGAAGAATCCGTGACCGACAAGAAGGAAATGCCTCCATGGAAGGAGATGGACTCCTTCCTAAGTCAGAGGTACCTTACGCTAGAGGCAATCGAGGGCAACCCTTCCATTCCATACGGTTCGAAAGGCGTTCCGAATTCGCCACCTTCCAGAAACAATCCGTTCCGTTCCCAAGGGAGTCTTGTTCCAAGGAGGGTTCACTCGTTTGAGACTACGGTGAATCCGAAGACGAGGACGTGCGATCTCTGCTCAAAAGAGAATCACCCAATCCGTGTATGTCCTCACTTCCTCCAAATGACCGCTGATGCTCGTTCCAGCTGCATTAAGCAAAAACAGCTTTGCTTCAACTGCTTCGCAAGAGGCCATCAGAGCCGAGAATGCCAAAGTGCCCACAACTGCATCACATGTGGAGAACGGCACCACACACTGCTACACCGTGGCAATCCGATATCCAGCGAGTCCACTTCCGCATCCGTTCCAAATCCAAGTGCTTCCGAATCCCAGCCCAACGTTCAGGCTTATTTCACGTCCGGCACAAGTGCCGTTCTTCTGGGCACGGCCATGATTAATATTTGCCACCTGGGAACAAATTTCCGCGCCCGCGCTTTGATCGACTCTGGCTCCGAGGCAACGTTCATTACGGAACGTCTGGTCAACATGATCAAATTGCCATTCCAACGCATCCAGGCACAGGTCTCCGGCATCAATCATACCGTATCCGCCCAGTCCAAGAAGCTCTGTAATTTTGCCATCCGCTCTCCGACTAGGCCGGGCTTACAGTTAACCGCCACAGCATACGTTGTTCCGGAATTGGCACAGAATATTCCATCGCATCCGATCTCGCAAGGTTTCTTGAGAGACTTGCCGAGCCTTCCATTTGCGGACCCTACATTTTTTGAGAGCTCACCCATCGATGTTCTGATTGGAGCTGACATCCTACCATCTGTACTGTTGAGCGGCTTACAGACTAACATTTGTGGCTCTCTCCTCGGGCAAGAAACAGTTTTCGGTTGGGTGCTCACTGGCCCAGTGTCCAATGCGGCGAAGCATAACATTGCATCCTTTTCAAGCCAAGTTTCCAGAGGACCTATCAACATGGTAGGAGACTCAGATTTCTGCTACGAAAGCAATTTCCTTCCAGACCCCTCCACAGAATTTCTCGAACGATGTCCTACGCTTGACCGAAGAGAAAATTTCCAAAATAACTTTATTCCTTCTATAGACCAACGTAGCCTCATCAGTAGTAGCAGTGGGGCCGTTTCCAATGTCCTACGTCTGCCCGTAACCCGTTCCAAGCTCCTTTCTAATGCATCTTCGACTGCTTTATTTCATCCTAGCCCTCCACATCTAGAACTGGATACTCGTTCCTGCGCCGACCGTATCATGGAGAGCCGACGGGGTCGCGCTCTCAATTCCTACCAGTGCCGAGTCTGCCCAGGAGTGCATCCACTACGGACCTGCCACCGCTTTCTCCGTTTGAGCCCCGATCAAAGGAACCGAGCCGTCTTCCTACACAAATATTGTGTGAACTGCCTGGCTCAGCAACACTCCGGCAAAAACTGTCGCAGTGGCGGGCTGTGCAGAGTGTGTGGGAAAAGCCACCACACGCTGCTTCACTTACCAGCGTCTCGTCTTCCAGCCATCTCAACCACGGCAGTATCGTCGCCAGCTTCTGCACCCCACGTCTATCGCCGCCCACGGCGGCCCGCCAACCGGCCAGCTGGAAAAACTGTGGCGCCATCGCCTTCGACTTCAGCGTCCCGCGCTGAGCGCCGCCTTCGTCTCCTCGTGAGCCACCCCATGGCAGGGACCCCGGCGCCATCCGTAGACTCCCTACAACCTCAGAGTCTTAACCTCCTCCAAACGGCGCTGGTGGTTCTGGATACGGGTTCCGAAAACTTCGAGACACTGCGTTTATAGGCCTCTGCCCCCATTATTATTTGCAATCCTGCAAGGGGGGGGGGAGGATGTTCAGAGTAGCAGCAGATTGTTGCCGCGCACTGTGCAGAAGAGTGCGATCCGGTCCAAGCTCACTCTCGCGCGCTCGTGGGAGCTCTCGCGCTCTCACGGTCGCTCCCACGATCCACACGGCATTAGCCGTATAAGCATAGATTGTAAGCTAGTCAGTTACGTTTCCACCCCCGTTTCCACCGGTCGACATACATTATTATTCCTGCCTACATATGTACATATATACAAACTCAGCAGCTCCAAATACATATACATATATTGAAAAACCCACTGCACTCTGGCTTCTTAATTTCTACGTATTCGTCGTTGGAATCTCACCCGATCCGCCCTCCTACAAACACCAGTGAATATACTAAATATGGAAAACCCACTACACACCGACGTCTTCATTTTTGACGTGCGCTTCGTTGGAATTTCGAATTATCCGCCTGCAAACAGATATAATTCGCTAATTTAATATGTGCATTGAAAGAAATATTTTACTTAGTAAAGGTACTGAAGGATTTTAATGAATGTGATTTTTATCAGATCATAGTTCATACAATAAACGTAATATATAAAAGTTACCCCTCTTGCACTCAATAATTAGTTATACATAATGTAGAATATAGAATATTTATATGTTATGTAGTATATATCGCATTCAAATCGTTTACCTCATTTCCATAAATGATATTGTTAGGACATAGAAAAATCTACCCAAAGACCAACAAATTAAACAAACTATATGAAGGAAAATTGTATAAATTATTTTGGCGTATCTGAAGAGTTAATTTTGGGGACAATTTCAGCTTTTTTTCTTGACACAGCGACCGAAATTTTGGTCTGTTAGATTGTATCTTTGCTTGACTGGAGGGTTTATGAGCATATACAGAAAGGAGATTCGACAACTTCTGCTAGTTATGAAGTTATCAACCTATACTTTTACAATTTCTTAATTTTTGACTGATCGGTCATGATCACATGATATAAATTAGTTCGTTTTGGGCAAATTAAAGCAAACCAAGAGAAGGATTCAATTTGATTAGGGGTGGTTTACCACTGCTGTTGGTAGATGGGAATGTTGTTCTTGACGGCATCGCTCTGCAGGTGATAGCCAGGCGCAGCTGCGGACTGCGTCGCTATGCCTATGGTGGCCGTTTGTTGATGTATCTGACTAAATTGATCGTGTGGTGTGAGCTGATGCTGTTGCTGCTGTGCCACGTAGCTCTGTTGGGTGACTGCTGGTGAGCCATTTGGTGCATACAGATGCGTTTGGGGCTGCTGTGGGGTAGGTCCGGGCTGATATCCCTGCGGAGGCCCCGACTGCATGTAAGCATGAGGGGGCGGTTGTGATTGCTGTTGCTGGATCTGTGTAACTGCGGGCGGAGCTTGGGCGAACTGTTGCTGCTGGTCTATATGGTAGCTTGGCTGATGCTGTTGTAGCGGCGCTGCTTGCTGCTGTTGGTGGGTGGACACGGGTGCTGGCTGGGCATTATAAAGGGGCTGGGGTACAGGTGTAGCAGGGTTTAACTGTGCCAGATGGGGGGCTAGCGCTGGAAAAAAGATTAGTCAATATTTATCGGACGATTAGTTTTGTCGAGATGTTCTGCCAGCCGTTTAACTTACAAGCCATCTGTGCTGCGTGTCCATTCTGAAAAATCACCTGACTCTGTTCCTGGTAACCAGCAGAAGCTGTTGTCGGAGGCGGAGCATTTGTTGGTACGTTGGTAACTGGGGCATAAGGAAGCGAGTGCATTCCTGCATAACTTTGGTGCGGAGGAAAGCCAGTCGCACTGGGATAGCCTGGTGCTCCGTACAGAGCGGCTCCAGGAAAGCCAGATGGGCCCGGCATGAAGGCTCCAGCTGCTGCAGCAAACTGTCCCACGACAGCTCGGTCATCTCTCATAAGACCATGATAGAGATTTATGGCATCGACGAGATCACTTGACAACTGCGTCAATTGGGCGTGCTTACGATCCACTCGCTCCAGTTCGGCATCAATCATGGGACCCATTTGATGAACCTCCTGCTCCAGCCGAAGCATTTCGTCGCTATCCAGCGAGGGATCTTCGGGATTTGCCTCGTGGAGTAGATGCAAAAGTCGATCAATCTTAGCTTCGTCGATCTCCACAGGCTGAGAAGAGGCAGCAGCTGTTGCTGCTGCTTCAGTCTTTTGCTGCAAAGTAGTTGCGGTGTCCACATCTTTCTGGGAAGCTCCTGTCTTATGCTGCTGATTGATGTCAAGGCGATCGGGATCCACAGATAAATCGGCAGTGACGAAATTCGAGGGGAAGAGTCCCTCTCCTCGTTGGTTAAAGCCCTTCCACCAGTTGGGATCGCTGTCATCCATCACATGAATAATCTCGGCAGCGAAGAAAGTGAGCTCGTTTTCCTCCGCAGCCTCAAAATCATACAGAGCTCGAACTTTTCTTGGTTCGGGAGCTTGGTTTTGTTTTGGGTTTGGGTTTGCATCGTTGCTTGTTACGGTGGAGGCACCTCCGAACGACGGATACAACGATGGATAGGCACTAGTGTTCCCTGCATTCGCAACAGTTGCACTGACCGCTTTGGGACTACTTTTGCCCTCCTTCAGTGACAGTTCTATGGCCTTGGCAATGTCATCCTCTTCTTGCTGGCTGCTCACGACATTGGGGTCTTTTGGCAAACTGGCCGCCTTGTCCACCCCTGTTTTGCTACTCTTCTCGCTAAGATTCTTAAAGTCGTAGCCTTCCAGACGTAGCTTGGTGTAGAGGGCAGGAATCAAATCTAGTTCCCGATCGTTCTTGTAATCATTATCAGCCCAGTTCTTAAGCACTTGGCGCATTTTCTAGAATGCAAAAGAAGTAATGAAAGAAAAGGATAAGCTAAGACTGCTTACGCAATCTGTCCTTGTTCGGTGTATTTACCAGCGACACCTTTGGCTCTGCCCGGGTCAGCAGCCTTCGAAACTCTGTTTCAAAGTCACGCGAGGCAACCTCCAGATGAAAGGGCTTCCCGCAATTGTTGGAGCAAGCGTCCAGCAAAGTGATCGCCTGCATTACAACATGAGGATCGTTGTGTCCCATGCGCCGCATCACCGCCTTCAGGCAATCCTTAGCCAGACGAGGATTTGTCGACACCTTATCGCACACATCGAGAATCAGTGACCAGTTGTCATTCGTATTTGTCTCGCTGGTGGCTTTTTCTATAAGTTAGAAACAAAGAAATGGCACTGGCCTATCAGTATTGCGAGCAATTTAACGTGACTCAGTGAAAGAAAGGGGCAAGAACAAAGATAAGCGGGGCGGAATTGATTATACATCATATAAAAAAATCAATAGAACCCGCAACAAATTGTATTAGGACAATGGGTGGGGGGAGGGGGGGGGGGCGGGGGTGGCACGACAGAGACAAACAGATAGACACGTCTATACGGTCTACGTCACTCAAGGTCGGCGAGTGCAGTTGAAAACTTCGAAAATAAGTTCAACGAACTATGCAAAGCTGCGCACAGCTTCAGCATCCACTCACATGACTGGGTCATGTTTTCTTTGTTGTCTGCCCGACTATAACGAGATGGGCCGGGAACGGATTGTAGGGTATCGACGGTGCAGGCGTCTACACAGATTAGATTAGAATCAAAATGGCAAGAACTGTGGTCAGCTATGCATGGGTTCCAACTGGAACAAGGTGCGACAGACTTACCCACATCGACGTCAAACGGCGACGATTGCCCGAAAATTCCCATTTCTTTGACCAAACACGCGACCAGCTGCCTGCCAATTATTTGTGAAATGGCTCCAAATGTACTTTGTATTTTTATCCGTTCTGCTCTTGGTCTTCGGTCACGTCTCTCTTCCTGGCAATCGATTTTCAATGCGTCACAAACGGTGGTATTTTGGGGTTCGCCGGCCGAAGCGTTTTTATTATTTTCAGGGGATCTGGATTTACACAAAGTATAATAATTTGGTTTAAATTTACGAACAAACGCTCTGAATTCGCTTAATTTACTTATTTTGTGTGTTGTGTGTAAAAAAATGACTAATAATGGGTCGTTCATGAACGATTCAGTTTTTTTGAGTGTGGATAAATTTTTATATTTCTACATGATTTCTACATGATTTCTACATTGGTGCATTGGACAAGAGGGTAAGTCCATTGTGTTTTTTATATAGTGTCTTTAAAAATACTGGAACATTTTAGAAAATACTAAAAACATCTACGAAAGTTGCAAGGTGTGTGACCCAGACCTGTTGTCTGAGCATTGATGGCTATACGCGGAAAAGTAAAAATATTTGTACGAATGTGTGACTGCAACCATATTCATGATTTACATGAATATACATTTTGAAATATTATTCGTAATTCTAGGCCTAGTGGCATACATATTTTCATTATAAATCTTTATTGTGAAAAGTAACAGGAAAGGTTGTTGTCAACATTTGAGATTTTCCGAAAGCAGCCACATTAATTTCCGCATTCAAAAAAAAAAACGCGCAAAAACAGAAAACGACGCCGCCTGCCTAAGAAAAAATAGCAATCTAAGCAGTTAAACAAACTAACTATCACAATACATAACGTATAAGTGCCATGACACTCCTACGTACTAAGCACGCCAACCGCAATCACTTGCCGGCATTAATGAGCAAAGTGCCGGAGGAGCACCATGAGCCAATTAAAAATATGTGCCTCAAAATGATGTCCCATGATGCCTATGGACAGCCGTGAGTATTGGATTAGTAATGAGACGCTGTCGTCTAATCTTAGTCATCTACAGCTACGAATGGAGCTCTCGCGACTTCGAAATGGGTGCTCACTTGGGTAGAGGAAAATTCGGACGCGTCTATTTGGCCCGAGAGCGCTACTCGCATTATTTAGTGGCGATGAAAGTGATGTTCAAGGAGGAGCTACGAAATGGAAATGTTCAGCGCCAGGTGCTGCGTGAGATAGAGATCCAGTCGCGACTCAAGCACCCCCATATCTTGCGACTTTTGACATGGTTTCACGACGAGAGCCGGATCTACCTGGCTTTGGAGATCGCCTCAGAGGGAGAACTATTCAAGCATCTGCGTTCAGCGCCCAATCATCGGTTCGATGAGCCGCGATCTGCGAAATACACATATCAAGTGGCTAATGCCCTGAATTATTGCCATCTGAACAACGTCATTCACAGAGACTTGAAGCCTGAGAACATTCTATTAACAGGCACAGACGATCTAAAGCTGGCCGACTTTGGCTGGTCAGCACACACGCCCAACAACAAGCGCAGGACCCTTTGCGGAACCCTGGACTACCTTCCGCCGGAAATGGTGGATGGCACTTCCTACGATGATACTGTCGATCAATGGTGCTTGGGAATTCTGTGCTATGAGTTCCTCGTGGGTTTTCCGCCCTTCGAATCGAACAGCTCGGAGAGCACCTACAACAAGATCAGGCGCCTTGAGATCCAGTACCCCTCGCACTTATCCAAAGGCAGCAAGGAACTGATCGCTGGAGTAAGATGTTAACACTTTTTAGTCCGTGAAGGACCGCTGATTTTGTGTATTTCTTGTAGCTACTACGAAAGCAGAGTAAAGGGCGACTCACTTTGGTGGATGTGATGACCCATCCTTGGGTTAAAGAGGGCATGGCCGAGAGGGACGCACAACTGCGGTTGAACGAGCGCGGCAAGGAGAACATGGCTAAAAATTAGAATTCACTTGATGCATGCAGCTCCCGAAATAACTTGCTTGTTCATTACTATTATTATTAAAATCATTTTTCATTTCAATGACGCAAAAGTATGCGGGACTGTCTGAGTGGACCACTAACCATACAATATATATGTGTATAGATGCAGTATGTTCATATAACTAGAGCAGAGCATTTAATAAATTATTCCTATATACTGTGTGGGAATTGTAGATTGCAATTTACTTAATTCGGTATTTTCCCAGGGAATAAGTATTTTTCCCATCTTCAAATTGTATTTTTTTGCTTTGCTTACCTGCGACGGTCACACTAAGTTAATAAATGACAATTTTAAGCCACAAAAAAGAAATAGAAGAACAATTCCTGAATTGTACCGTCTACATTAGTATAGGAGGATTGTGCAAAAACAACTGGGGGATCCCGCTCAAGCAGCCCGGACGCTGCTCACGTCAGTAGTGATAAGTACGGGCGGAGACAAAGACCCTGAAGGGGGTGTAGCAACAATTGTTATTTTCCGTCTGGCCTTTGGTGGGGTGACACGAAATCAGCTGCGGTCGGTTTTTAATTAAATTAAAGGGGAAAACCAATACACTAGCGAACGGATTGACGGCGAGGTCGACGAGTCCCACTGTGCAATGGTCTTTATACGCGATCCTTGTGGCATTGCCTGTCTGGTGATGACTTACGGCGCTGTACTATATGCTGACTATGTGGTCATTCGCTGGATTATCCTCACCACTATGCCCGGAAGGTGAGCTGTGTCTGCCAATGGCGGTAATTTACGGTCTTATAACTTTAATGATATCCTTCCACTCTCACCCCAGTAGCATTTGGACCTCGTTCCATGTTGTGCTCTTCAATACGGTCGTCTTCCTACTGGGCATGTCCCATACTAAGGCCGTCTTCTCCGACCCGGGCATCGTACCATTGCCCGCCAACCGCTTGGATTTCTCGGATCTGCATACCACTAACAAAAGCAATCCAGTAGGCAATGGACACAGCAGCGAATGGACAGTCTGCACTCGCTGTGAGACCTATCGACCGCCGCGGGCCCACCATTGCCGGATCTGTAAACGGTGCATCCGCCGAATGGATCACCACTGCCCCTGGATCAATAATTGCGTGGGAGAACGCAATCAAAAGTATTTCCTACAGTTTCTCATTTACGTGGCCGTTTTATCGCTTTACTCCTTGGGCCTCATTGTTGCCTCTTGGGTGTCGCCCTGCGAGGAATGCAATCAGAATGTGATTGAGTCACAGTTGAGAATGTAAGTTGCATCTCCGGATGCCGAAAAAAATCTCTCCTTTTTGGTGTGTCCAGTTCTGATCTGCATACAAATTAGTTTTTTACTGCCAACTGCGCGTTCCAGAACTGTAGTTTTCCCCTGCCCTTTTCAGGATTCATTCTGTCATCTTGATGCTGGTGTCGGCTCTGTTCGGGCTCTTCGTTACTGCCATTATGGTCGATCAACTGCATGCTATACTTTACGATGAGACAGCCGTCGAGGCGATACAGCAGAAGGGAACCTATCGACCTAACCGACGCAAATATCAGCTGCTGGCTGATGTGTTTGGACGGGGCCACCCGGCGCTGTGGTTGCTGCCGTGCACCAGCTTGAACCACGCCTCCCGCTACCACGACACGCCCCTGCTTAGCCACGATGTCTAGGCCGTGTTTGTATGTGATACGCATATGCATACCCTATTATAGACTTCCGGATAAATTTAAGTCCCTCCTTTCGTTTCTATATGAATTGTGTGCTTTTATGCGTGTGCACCCTCAGATTGTTTTAGTTTTTAATTTTCATGTGATTTTTTAAAGTTGTGCAGCACCGTTAATTTAAACCTACAGAAAGTCAAATCGATTCCAGTTACGGAATTCGCAGGTTCCAGACTTAACTTAATTTATGCTATAGTTTATAATCAATTAAAATTATAAATATATGTAGATGAAGCAAGATAGCTGATCTAGGGAGAGCAGAATACTCAAGACGGACACGGATATTTTATAAACCACTTTTTGCAATTGCTTGTTTGAAAATGCATGCGCAGATCTGCGTAGATATACACCGATGTGGATGAAAACCAATTAAATCTTCGGCAAACCGAAGTCTACACAGTTTCTGTACCCTTGCCGATCTAATTATTCTGATCTGAGCCCTACAAAATTGCATTTGTATAATCTCTGATGTAGCGATGTTCTGCTTTACGTTTTTTGTATTAATTATACGGGAAGAAAGGAGGTTGAAAGCAAGAATATGGGTATGGAATCTTTAGCAGAGTATTTAGTATGAAGTAATCCATATATCCAAAAAATTGTTTATACATATGTATGTATGTGTGTACGAATATAGCTTGTGTGGCAAAATGTGCCGTTATAGTTCGTATTAAATGTAATCAACTTTAAAGATTAATTTACATGGATGTGATGCAATGACTTTTGTTTTTATTAAATTTTATTTTCCTGCCATTTCGATTTCTTTCATCATCGCTTCACAGGAGCAAGGCCTTAACCTCTCAAATTTCTAAATTGTAACACGAAAACAATTTGCGACTTTCCTTGTGAGCATTTTCCAATAAATCTACAGATACTAACAAGCAATCATCAGTCCAGTTCACTGCCCAATCCCTCGACACTCAGTGTGAGCTGCCTCAGAGCCTGTTTGGCCACGGCGCATAGGACTCCCTCTTGTGAGCACTTGTCCTCGTACTGCAGGATTTCCACGCACTCCTTGAGCAGGTCTATGGCGTCAACGAGACGGGCCCTTAGCTCGCCACCATTCAGTTTGCTGGCTATGAATCCACTCTTCGCCAATAGGACCAGCGGAACATGCAGCTCGTATAGATTCATGGCCCGAGAGCGACTCAGACCTGGCTCAAATTTATTGAGCACGCTGAGCACTTGACGACAATGTTCCGCCTTGCGCTCCAGCAAATCGTCGCTCAACTGAACCATCTCATAGCTCTGCACCCGACCGTACATCTCGATGAGCAGCTGCCTCAGCCCAACGGCAATGAAGTGAAGGGGATGGAGCAGAGATTTGTATTTTCGTAGGAGTCGTTCAGCCTCCTCCAGCCGAAGCGGGCCCATTTCAAGAGCTTGTACACCATTGACTTCTGACTGGACTGACTTTATTGTTATCTGCACATCTTCGTTACTGGTGCTGGCGTCGCAGCTACAGCAGCTCCAACTGGTATCGACTTCTATGATATTAAGCGAGAAGGGAAATGAGTGCGAACCCTCCTTCCAAAGCTCGGGATAGTCGATTAAACACTCACCTATGGGCTGCTTAGGCGCTAGGTAGCCCTCCGCGCACTGGCCACACTTGAGGCTGGAAAAGTGCGTCTGTAATTCCGTCGGATCCAGGCAGCGCTCGCAGTTGCAGGTAAAGAATTTTCCCTCTCGCAGGTGCGTCTGTCTCTGGGAAGTGCCGTCCAGAGTGTAGGTGTAACTATGATGCAACGGTTGTCCATCGTCCAGGTCTACCATGGCACGCAAGCGGATCCTATAAGCGGGGCACAGTCAAAAAGAGTTTGGCAGATTTTTGATGGTATTGTCATATTCACTTGAAACCCTCGCTGGGATAGATACTCCTGGCAGTGTTGGGCACGCAGCTGTGGGCCAAAATGCCAGTGTATGGATAAAGGCATCTCAGAGGATATCCCCTTGCGGTTCTGGCCTCAAACGCGTTCACTTCCAGCACTCCGACCACCTGCATAATGAGCTCCTCGCTGAACCGCGAGGCCAGCTTACAGGGACCTCGCAGATACTGAGCTATATTCACGAGGTCCGCATGCCAAACATCCTCATTATGGCGACGCTCCAACTCGTGGTGTTCCATGGGCGACACCTCGTTCTCCCAGCGCTTGGGATTCGCCTCCTTTGCCAGCAACACTCTGCAATTGACGGAGATCAAGAGATTATGGGCAAGAAATGGGATCTATTTTTGTTCGCTCGAAAAGTTTCACTTTCACCTGAGCGGCAAAATACAGTCCAGTTGTGGATAGTGGCTACTTCCGGAGGGAAGTCTATAGAATCGAGCCCTGGAAACTTGGAATTCGCGACACTCTAGCTGGTAATGTGTGTTTTCCTCGTTCTCGGAGCACTCCTCACACAGCGGCCAGCCGCATAGGGCGCAGTCCATAGGACATGCAGGTTGACAGCATCCCAGGCAGATTACCGGTCCATTGCACTTGGGGCCTATGGCGAAGGGTAGTTCCTCTATGAGAAGACTGCGGGCGGTCGTCGACTCTTGGGCCACCAGGTAGCGCCCACAGACCGCACTCCACTGCACTGATGTGCGATTTACTGGGCGCGATGTCGGTGATGTCATATCTCTGACTGACTGGTAGCTGAAGAGTCTATGCCATCTGCTATTAAGAAAGCCAAATGTCTCAACCTGTCCAAGCAGAAACATTAATGTTTCACATGAACAGTGGGACGAACATGCGAAGTCTTCCATAATATCGAACCGATTTGAAGAATTCAGTTAGTTATTGGTGGGCTGTAGCAACAAAATACAAATCTAGATCCATATGCAATATACTCATTCATATGTAGAATTGGGGCAACAAGACGGGAAAAGTATTCTTCTCGAAGTTGCAAGTTCATGGACCACATTTCAGATCCCACGAATGTTGCTTTTTACATTGGACTTGGAACACAGTGCCGTGAACTGTATCGCCTTCTGATATTCGCCAACAGACTGTGTTGCCTTCTTTGACGTCACCAGCGCCCGTGGCTGCTGGGGTTTCGCTTTTCGCCGGCTCACGTTTAATTTAGACAAAATGATTTGCGGTTGCCAAAAATAATATTTTTATATGCCTCCCTGTCTGTCTGCCTTTCACCCTGATCTCAGGCATCTCTGGAGCACCCACAAACTAACCTCAAAGGTGTTATGCAATCCAATTGCGTACAGACGCCATCCTCGCTCACATTGCCGGCGAATGTGACACGTGCAGCAGAGAATACCACGCATTCACTCCGATGATGAATACCGTCGTCATCGCCACCAGCACACACTCCACACAGCGGCCAGTCGCAGAGATTACAGCGGTCCAGGGAGTCCCCATCTTCGCCGAATTGTAGGTATTGGTGGCACCCCAAGCATACGATTCCGCTGTCCCTCTTAGGGCCGAAGGCAAAGGGCAGCTCCTCTACAAGTAAATCACCGCGTTGGACTGGCTCCGAGGCGGCCAGGCAGCGGCCAAAGACTGCGTCGTGCTCCAGGCGCGCCTTCAACATATTTTCACTGCACTCGAGTTCGAATGAGCATTGTTCCGTCACGATCGATACTTGCATCAATTACTTGGAAGAAAGATGTCTAAAAATAGAGTACTCTCTGAAGAATAAATTATCGCCTTTGCCAGAATTCACATAGTGATCTTATCTTATTGATGAATTGTGCTTATTGATTGATTGATAAATTATAGTATTGACCAATAATCCGTTGAACTGTATTCTAAGCCATTTTAATGCCATTTAAAAACCCGTTAATGATAATGACGGCTATTAGATCGTTAATATGCGTTAATTTCGCCACCAGACGACACCCAGCTAATTCATAGTTCGTCCAATATCATCACAAGCACTTATCGCAATTTTTCATATTTCTCTTCCCTTTCCATTCTTTTGATGAGATTTATATCCTTCTAGTGCTTCAATCCTCCACATATTGCATACGTTTTTCTGTACGGTAAGAGATGATCTCTTCCTCATTATTTTTCTTTTCCTTCGTGAAAATACATATTTTTGAAACCAAAAATTTGAATTCAATGTTTTCTGTGTGATATTATAATAATACCTTTTGTGTCTTTTTCGTAGTGGGATTTTTGGCGCTACAATTTTCCTACACACTTATGATTTATTACGTTTCCGGTATAATTTGAATTATACTAAGCATTATAAAATTGAGAATATTTTTGCCGTCCCAGGCTTCAACCTAGTCAGTTTCTGTTTTAAAGCTATCTCTGCACTTTATGGTGGTCTTTATGAGACCAAGAATATGTATTGGGGTTGAGGTATATATTTTACATATACAGAAAATAAATTAAATGCATTAATAAGTCTAATAGCCTATTTACACTACAGTGAGTTACCTATCGATAACCGAGGAAACTCAATAACTCCGAACTGGTGTCTACACTACACAAAAGTTGAGTTATTGAGTTATTGAGTTTTGGCTTGCTGGCAAACACGAGCGTGCGTTGTTTTTTAAATTATTAAATTACGCAAATATGAACTTCGAGGAAACATTTATGTTGTATTCGGCGCAGCTAGAAGCAGCGATGGTGTGATGTATTGATTTGGCGACAATGTGTGCACAAACTGTGGAGTATTTGGATAACATTTTAAATACACGCATTTGGACCCTGGTAAAAAATTGGCATTTCATTTTCAAGTGCTTCTATTTTATAATAATATTGAATTATAATAGCCGCGATATGGATCATTTTGGGAGGAGGACGTTGCGAAGAACTCTGATGCCTTTTTTTAGGAAAATTTCCGCCTGGAAAGGCATGCGTTCAACATACTTGATGGACTGTTGCCCAAACTCCAAAAGAAAGACACTAATTTTCGACTGACAATCCCTCTGTAGAAGAGAATAGCCATTGCCTAGGATCCTCTGCGGAATATCATACTGTAGTGTGTCTATTTGCTGTGTCAAACGCCATTTCATGAACATATATATAAATAAAAATTTAAAAAAGTACAATTTTGTTTCATTTATTTGCTTATTTATTTTTAAAAATGTGCCAAAAGTCCAGGAATGCCTGTAAGGCCTTAAGTGACCAAACAAATCTCGTATCTAGGGATAAAATTGTATTAAAAGTATTGTTTTTAGGAAATATTTGTTTGTTTACCTTTTTTCTCCATAATCACATTTGTTTTTTGTTGTTTTTTTAGTGGTGATATTTCCACGATAGGCAGATCAGGGTTGAAATATTCGGAAAATCGGAAAACTCGACTGAAACTCAACCTAAACTCAACTTTTTTGCCACCTCTAGGGCCCCTATGCTGCCCCATGTAAATGAAACTCGAGTTTTGCCCGAAACTCAATAACTCAATAACTCAACTGTAGTGTAAACAGGCTATAAAACATGTCAATCTTGGAAAAAGGTGAACGCGCCCATTAGTATTGTTTCAAATCAGCTTGTAGAGCAGAGTTTTAACATTAATTAACGGAAAAGGGTATACAAATGTCCACACTCATATCTGAAACCGACTGAACAGCAAAAATTACGTAATATTCTGAACACTCTTTCGTTTCATTTCGTGCACAGTTACGTTTTAAATTCGTTCGTGTTTAAAACTTTTTTTTAGATAAAATCCAATATTCATGAGCATATTCATCAACCGGTTAATATTATGTGTTCAGGGCTGAGGGTCTTAGATAGAAAAAGTGAAGTATTTCAGTATTTCATTGCATGGTTTGTATAATAATAAACCGAATATCAAAACCGAGGAATATTATGGAATATGTATACAAATAATTCGTCAATATATTTACGGTATATTTTGAAACTGTGGCGTATGATTCGTTATATTACTGAGGGTTAGACCGTCTTACCCGACCGGCTTAAAACAGTCTTCAATATTTGGAATATATTGGCTTATGGTTCAATAACACTACTCGACAAAATTGAACTTATTTTCCGATGTGGCCAAAAATGACTTATTCTAATAGATTCGGGGATTAACAATTTTTAAGCAATTATGGTTAATTTTTAAGGCACATTTTTTTTTGTGGATAAACGGCTAAGTTGGAGTGGTTTCATCAAACTTGGACTTGCCGATAAATTCCGTTAGTCGACATATGTATAACCGTTACTTTTCTTACAAAAAGTTGAAAAATCTGTATTTGTAAGGGTAAAATGTAATTTGGGATGGTACAGAATAGAAAAATTCGGCATACGAAACGACGCCTAATTAATGTACCTATCTAAAACCAAAAACTCAGCCAAAGAAATATTTGTTTTTCGGCTTTTCTGAGTTTTTTAAGTCAAAATTTACGAAAAAAATACCGAAAAAAATGATCAAATTATTTAATTATTTAATAATTTGAAAGCTTAATATCTTTCGGGCGTTAAGCTACAGCTACAAAATGTCTGAGTCGGATTTATAGTTACATTTGTCAGCTTCTCAGAACTACAAATTTCTATGCGACCAGATATAAGATATCTAAGTTATGTGAATAATAGAAGCACTACCTCTAAAAAATAATATGAAGAAAAAAACAAATTTTAAAAATTATTAAAAAAAACTTCCAAAAAAAAACCATATTTGCTTATCAGGAAAACTCATTTTTGGACACAGCGGAAATGTCATGTTGACTAGTGTAATTATTGCCTTCGACTACAGAGCTTATATTTAGCTTCTGCTTCAGAATAAGCCAAAGCACACAAAATCTTAAAATTTATCTTGAATGTTGTGTATACAAGAGATACAAGAGTATCTCTGTATCTTTGTGTTGTGGAGAATTAATTCCATTTTCCTTTTGGTTCGATCCAGTAACGCTTGTCGGGGCCACAGCCGCTTCGGTAGCTCTTTCACCCGACTGAAGCAGGAGCTAGAGAAGAAGCTGCCCATGAATAGGAAATAGTAATGAACGAAATCAAAATTGTTTCATTATTTTGCCTCCTAATGAAGTTTAAATAGTGCGAATTGCTCTCCACAGCCTTGGCTGGCTGCATCTAGCTCTCTCAAATATCAATATTTTTCAAAGTTTCAAACACAGGCAGTTGCTGGCATATATTGAGCATATTTCTGTCAAAATCGGTTGCTAAAATTTAAATGGAATGAAATTTTACATTTTACATTAATATTTTTGTATTTTCGAAGTTGGTAAGGTTTTGTGGAGGATTGGTATATTCAATTAAGACATTAATTCATTTATTAAAACTAATGGAAATTATGAAATAAGCTTGAAATAGGCATGGCATCAAGTTTTGCTCATGTCGCGTACAAATTTTCACGCGATGTCAAAATATTGGACTTCATCGGATTTTGTTCACGATTTGATTTTTTGGCTTGTGTTCCCAACTTCAACGGCCCAACTGAAGTCAATACATCATATACAATATTTTTGTACCCAAAAAATGCAAAGACAATTGAAACTCGTGCAAAAAATGACCCACCACTTACAAAAACTACGCCACAATACCTTACAAGGTGGTATTGGAAATATGATAATGTTACTGTCATACGGCACAAATTGAGACAAATTTAATTTATCCAAAACTGTTGTTCAAGGCCTAAATATGCGTTCCACATTCTTACCTGATTTAATTTTTAAGGAATCTACCTTTCATCGATTTTAGATTTTGTATTTATTTAAATTTAAACATATTTTGTATTTTTGATTATTTTGTTATTTTGATTATATACGGTCACACTGCTGCGCAAACAGGCACAGTCACACTGCAGAACTAAACATTTTTGTTCACTTTTAAATGCTATATCCAGCACCGCGGAAACGAAAAATTACTGCCAAACTCCATATAAAAAAAAACTGGGCCAGGAATTTTTCGGTTGCGTTTTACTGCCCTCAGTATTCAGCAAGCGATACCCATATGACATTAGACTTTGAAGCTGGACTAACTTGAAAAATAGAGACATACTTATGCAAGAAGCATGCAGTGAGAGCGAGACAGAGATATGCGTCCAGTTGTTTTTCCAGTTGAGCTGGGAGCAGCGCTGCGGCAGAGATTATCGATTGCTATAGTTTCTAGATACGATTTTGCTGGCTTGGTGGCAATGTGTGTTGTATAATATCATAAATGCAGAGTTTATAATTCGTAAAAAGAGGAAGAAGAAGATGAAAAAAATGTAAACAACTAACAAAATGGCAAGCATATTGGATTTACACAGACGAAAAATGCTTTGTGCAGCTTTTTTAATAGTTCAAAATAATAATTTGATTGCGTGTCACATGCTGAAACAGCAGAACAAAAAAAAGATAAATATTTGGTCGGCGAAATGGCTATTGAAACGCGAGTTAGAAGGTAAGTACAGGTAAGCCTGCTTTAGGTGTTTGATTTCATATTGGGTATGCGAAGAATCCCAAACGTGAGGGAAGTTCTTAACAAGATTTATAAGGAACACGGTAGCTTCCTCCGTTCACAAAATTTTTAGTAAGAATTTGTTTACAGTATACAAATGCTTCCCGCCGCAAAGCAAAACATATGTTCAACTACTGCGCGACGTTTACCAGCATTAATTTATCGATGTCTATCATGCTATCTCTCTCTTCGCAGCAAATTTAGCAAAGTCTAATGTCATATGGGCATAATGCCCATACAAATACACACAAATAAAATCAGTTGGAAATTCAAATTTTGTAAGAAAGCAAGCCGGAGAACGACAAAGAACATAAAAAGCCCCGCAATATTGGATAAATCAGTATCTATTAAATTATAAATAAATAAAATGTGTACCGTTTAAAAAATTAATAAGAAACAATATCCATTTAATCGGCCTCAATGAGATTCAATTTGTTTTCATTATTGCAATTTTCTAGCTGGTGCAATTTTCTAGTGTCGATGACGACAGAATATAGAATAATTCTATCCTTCAGTCGAGCCCAGCAAATACCACCTTTTCTTTTCCAGTATATATCGTTGCCTTTCCAGTATTAATCGGTCATTTATTTTGCTTGTCTGAGTACTCGTTTGCAAAATTCTTGCGCAAGAATTACAGGCATGTATTTTTATCGTTTCCGTACGAATATCATCCCTGATTCTTGCGCAAGAATATTTTGCTGGTCTGAGTACTAGGCTTTAACTTCGTAAATATGTTGCTGATATGTAGCAAATGTGTGGTTACCGTGTAGTTGCCATGTATATATATATTATATGGTTAGTGGCTTAAACCAATTCTATGCAAATGATCAAATAACAGGAATTACCTAAACCTAGCAAGTACTGTGATAAAATTATGTGTTTTGGCCCCAAATATATACTGCTCCACTAGATGCTACATATCAGCAACATATTTACGAAGTTAAAGCCTAGTACTCAGACCAGCAAAATATTCTTGCGCAAGAATCAGGGATGATATTCGTATGGAAACGATAAAAATACATGCCTGTAATTCTTGCGCAAGAATTTTGCAAACGAGTACTCAGACAAGCAAAATAAATGACCGATTAA
This sequence comes from Drosophila helvetica, assembly GCA_963969585.1. Lineage (NCBI taxonomy): Eukaryota > Metazoa > Arthropoda > Insecta > Diptera > Drosophilidae > Drosophila > Drosophila helvetica. The sequence goes on along the minus strand of OZ018402.1, from coordinate 18,129,840 downwards.
TACTGGAAAGGCAACGATATATACTGGAAAAGAAAAGGTGGTATTTGCTGGGCTCGACTGAAAGATAGAATTATTCTATATTCTGTCGTCATCGACACTAGAAAATTACACCAGCTAGAAAATTGCAATAATGAAAACAAATTGAATCTCATTGAAGCCGATTATATGGATATTGTTTCTTATTAATTTTTTAAACGATACACATTTTATTTATTTATAATTTAATAGATACTGATTTATCCAATATTGCGGGGCTTTTTATGTTCTTTGTCGTTCTCCGGCTTGCTTTTATACAAAATTTGAATTTTTAACTGATTTTATTTGTACAAAGTGTTACCGCAGGGCATGCACACCTGGTCACACTCGGCCGCTAGTAGTTTTCGCTAGTACTTTTCGCCTAGCAAACAGTTTTCGGATCTGGGTAAAAAATATCGCCCATATCGATATATCGAGTTAATATCAACAATCCTAGATTGCAGAACTAATTTTTGTGGTCGTCGTTGAGTCTCGTGTTTCTGTTCCTCTGCGTTTCGCACTTAAAATTATACAAAAACTACTCCAAAGTAAGTATAACTAGCTAAGACGCTTTAAAGTACAATGGGAACCATTAGAGAAACTCCACAAACAGCGAAGTGCAGATCGCCAGTGAAAGTGATTTCATAACCTCGAAACGAAAAATTGCAAGTACACACGCGCATTACCCGCAAAGGGTATTTGTATTTGTATGGCTAGCCTCGATGGTGAAAAAAATTTTTTATCAGCTAATGAAAAATGTTTTGAAGTATACCAAGCTGATAAAAACTCATGGGCTAGGGAATTGTAGCCGACCTACACTCAGACGCATCAAGAGTTCATTGGCAGCAGCCGGCAAAAAGAGTGCTGGGCAAATGTAGTTACGTAATATGTTCGCCACCAATGAGTGCTCTCAATTAGATTGTTTTGATAAATTTTGTTCGTTATCACAATGTCATACCGCTCTGCGCTTGTTTTTATCAACATACATATTCTAAATTCTTTATTTTTCTTACCGTTTTTTCTATTTGCTTTTGTTTGGCCAGGCTGTCATGTGAGGTGGAGGGGGCGTGTGATGCGGCCGTTTTAGTCCAGGCTCTGGTCTAAAAGTGACGTCACTAAAAATCAATAGTTTTCCGTGACACCTTTTCGAGCGAAATTCTCTGTGATTGATTGATTGTTTTCTGGTTATGCAATGAAGAGGTGTAAAAGTCCGCTCGCCCCTTACCCCGCGTATATATATGTTATTCGAAGGTCTAACCCCTATGTCAAGGTCAAATTTTAGATGCTGCTGTCCTGGGAGCTTTTTTTCTGTGATTTTTCCTTTGTTACATCACACGGAAACATAGTATATTAGTTAGCATATCCATTTTCCCATTTTCGGGAGGGGCGCGTCTTCTCTTTTGTTGCTGGTCATTTCCCGTTTGGCTCTTGGCCATAAAAACTTGCCGTCGCTGAGCTTTTCATAATTTACGTTCTCGATTGCTTGCCCAGTAGCAGGTCTGGTCCGCTCCCAAAACCGTGCCCAATATTCGCACCATGACTGTGAACTGTTTGCATGTTTCGCATTCTTGACGTCACACGGAAATAGAAACGAAGGAGAGGGCAAAGCAGAGTCTGCAATTGTGCAGTTAGCTTCGGTGTCAATGATCGCACGGCTGCTGTAGCGCTGCTCTGCTCGCTGACCTGCAATTGGTGCTAAAAAGGCAGGGGGATGGTAGTACAGATCGCATATGGGAGTCTAACTGTAGTTACAGCTACTACATCTCTCCTCAACGGCGATGTTCGTTTGAGATTCTGTATCGCCACATTCATTGGGTATTTAACAATGATACATGATACAATTTCTGTTATTTGAATGAAACAAATGAAGCTACTCGAGGCGTGGGACATAAAATATAGTATTCCTGATAGCTAGTTTGTTTTTTTGTGATAAAATTTCACTTCGCTTGGTTTTCTCACTGTGTGCGTGACAGCGATCAGACGAGACTCAAATCTCGCTCGCTCTCTCTTACATTTTTTGCACCACAGCTGTGTTCACTAAAATAGCAGTTCACGTCACCACTCTCAAAACTGTTTTTGATATATTTCTGGCCTTCCGAACTGAACCAATGATACCTTTTTAGAAAGCCTGGAATGAAAGCATTAAAATCTTGAAGAAATCCCGTAACATTTCCATTCCATCTGCTTGTTTTTCATCTGCTGTTCATTAAAATAGCAGTTTTTTTTTCAGAAAATCAAAAAACTCAAATTGAAACCTATTTTAGATATTCTACATGTTTCTTGAGGTTTAATGTTTAGTTCTTAATCAATTTTATTTTCATTACGGCCTTGCCCCGGCCTGACATGGGTAAATAAGGTCCTGCCAAAGTTTCGATAGGATTTAAGCCAATAATTCTTAAACCACTTGCCAAAATTTAGTTCTGGTTGACGGATTTTCAGTTGCAATGGATTTCGATGAGTTTAAGATCCAGTGACTGAACTAGACATTGCCAAAAGTCGATATTTTTGGATGCAACCCAATGCCTAGCGAGCTTTCGTTAGTGTTTCGAATCATTCCCCTGTTAAAAGATCCTTTTGATAAGCATTTTTCAAATGGAATATGAACGTAATACATTCTAGACACATTTTTGTCAAATACGCAAACACCAGAGTATGAAATAATAGCCCATATGAGCTGACTCAGCCCAGCATGCCTAACTGTTTTTTTTTCCGAAGAATTTGGGTGGTAGTCTGGTTCTGTGAACGCCAAAAATATTCTCTGGAGGCTATCTGACTATATAATACCACTTTACTCTCATCGGCCCATAGAGTGTTTCGTCGCTGTGACACGGGCCAGTCCATATGCGTTTTTATACCCGGTACTCGAAGAGTAAAGGGGTATATTAGATTTGTGCAAAAAATTAATGTGTGTAACACCCAGAAGGAAGCGTTTCCGACCCCATAAAGTATATATATTCTTGATCAGCATCAATAGCCGAGTCGATATAGCTATGTCTGTCTGTCCGTCCGTCTGTCCGTCTGTCCGTCTTCATTAGCGCTTATAGCTCAAAGACCATAAAAGCTAGAGGAACACTATTTTGTATCCAGACTCCTGTCCTATCGCACTGTTACAAGTGTATTTTAAAATTTCGCCCCGCCCCCTTCCGCCCACTCAAAGGACGAAAATCTGTGGCATGCACAATTTTAAAGATACGAGAAAACTAAAAACGCAGAATTATAGAGAATGAGCATATCTATCAGATTGTAGAATCTGGATCAGATCGGATAATAAATATAGCCACAATAAAGAAAACCATTTCGAAATGCATCGTTCCCTCTCGCTCTCTCTCACACACAGGGGTAGGCGCTATGCCTGATCGAATTTTTTGACGCCTAGTTCTCAGAGACTATAAGAGCTAGAACCACCAAACTTTCTATCCAAGCTCCTGTGATATCAAACCGAGACGAGTTTGTTTTAAAATTTGGCCACGCCCCCTTCCGCCCCCACAAAAGATGAAAATCTACAATTTTGAAGATACGGGAAAACCAAAAACACAGAATCATAGAAAATGACTATATCTACCAGAGTATTGAATTTGGATCAGATCGGATCATAAATATAGTCAGAAGGAACAAATGAAATTTCAGTGGCCTCCCAAGCGCAGACTGATTCCCTCTCTCTCTAGCACACAGCCGTGTATGTATATGTAGGAAGTAGATAAAAACATGTAGAAATGGCAGATGTAAAAAATGTATGTAAACAAATATGGAAACATCCAATAGATCAAAATCTCCGAAAAGGTTCGACTTAAATTGTTTTTTTTTGGCTAAAATTAAATTTTTTCCTTTTGCGAACATGTAATAAATTACAACAAGCTCACATACATACATACTGACTGAGTACCGGGTATAAAGTAGAGCCGCGGCGCAGACGCGGCTCATAACGTTCCCCCTCGTTGCAAACTTGAGCCGTGCTCCCATGTCTCTCGTTTCCAAATGCGTAGCTTTCTGGGACTTCTTGCATTTAAATATTGTGGTATCAGTCATCTACGAACTGTCACATAACTGGCAAGGCGAACAAATTTTTATACCCGGTACTCGAAGAGTAAAGGGGTATATTAGATTTGTGCAAAAAATTAATGTGTGTAACACCCAGAAGGAAGCGTTTCCGACCCCATAAAGTATATATATTCTTGATCAGCATCAATAGCCGAGTCGATATAGCTATGTCTGTCTGTCCGTCCGTCTGTCCGTCCGTCCGTCTTCATTAGCGCCTATAGCTCAAAGACCATAAAAGCTAGAGGAACACAATTTTGTATCCAGACTCCTGTCCTATCGCACTGTTACAAGTGTATTTCAAAATTTCGGCCCGCCCCCTTCCGCCCACTCCAAGGACGAAAATCTGTGGCATGCACAATTTTAAAGATACGAGAAAACTAAAAACGCAGAATCGTAGAGAATGACAATATCTATCAGAATGTTGAATCTGGATCAGATCGACCCATAAATATAGCCACAATGAAGAAAACCATTTCGAAATGCATCGTTCCCTCTCGCTCTCTCTCACACACAGGGTTGGGCGCTGTGCCCATTCGTCCAGATGAGCGCCTAGATCTCAGAGACTATAAGAGCTAGAGCAACCAAACTTTCTATCCATGCTCCTGTGATATCACGTCAGTACAAGTGTATTTCAAAATTTGGCCACGCCCCCTTCCGCCCCCACTAAAGACGAAAATCTACAATTTTGAAGATACGGGAAAACCAAAAACGGAGAATCATAGAAAATGACCATATCTATCAGAGTATTGAATCTGGATCAGATCGGACCATAAATATAGTCAGAAGGAACAAATGAAATTTCAGTGGCCTTCCAAGCGCAGACTCATTCCCTCTCTCTCTCTCGCACACAGCTGTGTATGTATATGTAGGAAGTAGATTTAGACATGTAGAAAAGACAGATGTAAAAAACGTATGTAAACAAAAATGGAAACATCTAATATATATAAATCTCCGAAAAGGTTGACTTAATTTTTTGTTGTCTTTTTTGGCTAAAACTAAATTTATCCCTTTTGCGAACATGTAATAATGTAATTTATTACAAGCTCACATACATATATACTGACTGAGTACCGGGTATAAAGTAGAGCCGCGGCGGTAGGCGCGGCTCACAACGTTCCCCCTCGTTTTTGAATAATTTTTGATGTTATTGTATGCATTGTCGTGCTGTATCAGATTATTTTAGCCACGCACTGCTTTTTTAATGAACAGCAGATTTCATGGGTAATTTTGTAAAGTAATGAAAAACAAGCAGATGGAATGGAAATGTTACGGGATTTCTTCAGGATTCTAGTGTTTACATTCCAGGCCTTCTAAAGGGTATCATTTGTTCAGTTTGGAAGACCAGAAATATATTCAAAACAGTTTTGAGGGTGGTGACGTGAAACACTGCTTTTATTAAACACAACTGTACGTATAGCAGGATTTTATTCCACAAAGAGTAATTTTCCTCATGTACATATGTAGCTGATAAGATTACAATTATCTTATCTGGCTATTTGAGCAATAATTTAGTGGGGAAAATGAAATAATTTTTAATAAATGATCCAAGCCCTATTGTCGACCCTTCACATGCTAATTCAAATTTTCTTTGAAACCACTTCAGATGGCTCCTCCATCATACAGCGATTTGGGCAAGCAGGCTCGCGACATCTTCAGCAAAGGCTACAACTTTGGCCTGTGGAAATTGGACCTGAAGACCAAGACGCCTTCGGGAATCGAATTCAACACAGCTGGCCACTCCAATCAGGAGTCGGGCAAGGTCTTTGGGTCCCTGGAGACCAAGTACAAGGTGAAGGACTATGGCCTCACTCTTACGGAGAAGTGGAACACAGACAACACCCTATTCACCGAGGTGGCCGTCCAGGACCAGCTGCTTGAGGGTCTGAAGCTCTCGCTGGAGGGAAACTTTGCTCCCCAGTCAGGGTATAGGATGCTCGCGCTCTAGATCACTCCCCGCAGATTATTGACACTTTCTTTCCGAATAGAAATAAGAACGGCAAGTTCAAGGTCGCCTTCGGCCATGAATACGTGAAGGCCGATTCGGATGTAAACATTGATCTGAAGGGTCCCTTGATCAACGCCTCTGCCGTGTTGGGCTACAATGGATGGTTGGCCGGATACCAGGCCGCATTTGATACGCAACAGACCAAGTTGACCACCAACAACTTTGCCCTTGGTTACACCACCAAGGACTTTGTCTTGCACACAGCTGTGTAAGTAAACTTTCGCAGCTACTGTCGCACGACTGGTTCTTTAATCGGCCTATTTGGTTTCTGCTTCCAGGAACGATGGTCAGGAGTTCAGCGGCTCCATCTTCCAACGCACTTCGGACAAGCTGGATGTAGGTGTGCAATTGTCATGGGCCAGTGGCAGCAGCAACACCAAGTTCGCCATCGGCGCCAAATATCAGTTGGGCGATGATGCCAGCGTCCGCGCCAAGGTGAACAATGCCAGCCAGGTGGGCTTGGGCTATCAGCAAAAGTTGCGTGATGGCATCACCTTGACCCTTTCTACGTTGGTCGATGGCAAGAACTTCAACGACGGCGGCCACAAGATTGGCGTTGGTCTGGAACTGGAGGCTTAGGTCAACGATTTTCCCTCTCGAGGAATATAGCTATCTAACATCCCCACACTCCCAACAACAACAGTAACAGAAACAAAAGTAAAAGTGCAGAAACAACACCAATTAAAGCAGAACAACAAATAAGCAAATAAAATTGTAAAAGATATTCTACAACAACACCATAAAAGATAAAAGAATCTTCACATTTAGCAATCGGCTTGGATCAGTTGTAAAATTCCTCCATCTACGCCACCGCCTCCATTTCCAACAATCTGTGCTCCATCAGAATCTGCAGAAGAGACACTGCCAACCAACAAAGAAAGCAAGGGGTCGAGACGGTCGGTCGGTCAGTCAATCGTCGTTGGATGTAGTTTTGTTTAGTATGTACCATGAGAACTAGCTTATATGTTGGCAAAGTACAGAGAAAAATACATCTACCTATTAAACAAAACTAAAGTTAAAACGAATACTGTTGCTCGAAGCTTGACTTATTTGCAGTGGTGAGGGCTGCCATTACCTGCTCCTATCCCTCGGAGGCGGAACCAGGACACACCCTACACAATCATTAAATAATTTACATTTTTGTTGTGCATTTACCTGAAAAAATAAAGCGAAAAGAATGAAAATTGTACGGACTCGAGATGATGGATGGCAAGAGAAAACTCTGCAACCAGTTCCCCGCTATGAAAACTGTTAGGGGATGCGAAATATTGTTAACATTGTGTTCAAATGTAAGTTGTTTATTTCTGGTACTCGTTAAATTCGCGGTTGTTTATGTAACTGTAACTATATGAAAAATTAAGAAGGAAGCGTTTGCATTCTCGCTGGCAATGTCATTCGATCTGTTGTCCTTGCCACTTTCTGTTGCATCGTTGCTGTGACAACTGCGTTAAAAATCACTTGGCAACTGAATCTTCGAAGCTGCTGCTGCAACAGCTGCCAAAATGTAATGCAACCTTAATCAAATATTTGCATATTTTTGATTGTCTAACGACTATATAACGTGGGCACGTATGGCGACTGGTTAAACATTATTCTATCATAGAGAGCCATGAAAAGCACTTCGTAAATATATAATCATACTCGGGTGTGAAACAACATCCTTATCTGGAACAATTTCAAAAATTTTTCAATAATCAATAGAATAGTTCGGTAAAAATTCGAAAACTCTTTCACCCCGTTAAACCTCATCCATTGTTACTCATTACCTCTAAAATGGCACCGCCAACATATCCCGACCTGGGAAAGCTGGCACGGGATCTGTTCAAGCGTGGCTACCATCCAGGTGTCTGGCAGTTGGACTGCAAGAGCATGAGCAGTCCAGGCATTGAGTTTTTCAGCTCAGGATTTGGTAGCCAGGATCACAGCAAGGTGGTCGGCTCCCTGCAGAGCAAGTACAAGATAGAGGACTATGGTCTGACGCTGACGGAACGATGGAATACTGATAGTTGGTTCTTTGGCGAGATCATGCAAAAGGATAAGCTTGCCCAGGGCCTGATGCTGAGCCTGGAGGGCAAGTTTCAGCCAAGCTCTGAGTACATTTTGCTTTCTAACATTGGCTATTTCGCTTTCTAATTCATTCGCCCCACAGTTCCAAGGACGGCAAATTCAGGCTGGGCTATGCCCAGGACAGTTTCAACTTCCTCTCTGACATGGGCATCAGCTCAAGTCCGATCATGAACTGCTCTCTGGTCTTAGGTCACAAGGAGTTCTTAGGCGGCGTTGGATGCGCGTTTGATGTGGGAAACACTTCCCTCAGCAGCTGGAAGGTTGCCCTGGGATGGGCCAATGATAAGGCCACTCTCCATGCTGAGCTGTAAGTGGGATCTCTCAGTATTCAGTGTATCTCGACCGTTGATACATGAATTCCGAACTTGATATTTGCAGACAGGACGGCGAGTCCTGGTTAGCCTCGCTCTTCTACAAGCTTAATGACCAGATTGATGCAGCTATAGAGCTAACCAAAAAAGGCGGCGGCGGTGGCGGTGGTGGAGAGAATCCTCCAGAGGGCGAACCACAGCAGGGCGGCGACAGCGAACTGACCGTCGGAGTGGGCATGATATACCGCCTTGAGGGCGATGCCCTCATTCGGGCCAAGATCAACAGCAAGGCGGAGCTGGGTCTGGGCTATGAACAGAAGGTGCGTGAGGGCATCACTGCCTCCATCTCGGCAGTCCTAGATGGTCGAAATATCAGCGATGGCAATCACAAGTTTGGCGTGGGCTTGGCATTGGAGTGCTAGAAGTGGTTGCAGTGGACTAAAATATAATAATTTAGCAGTTTGCGAGAATTATAAATTACGATAAATCAGAGTAGTTTTGAACTGTGTTTCAGGTTTCATAAAAGCATTTCAATCTGAAATTTAAAGTCCCAAAATTGCAGTCTAGTTAATTTTTTCCATTTTTGTATTAGAAAAAATGAGTAAAAAAAGAATGAGTAGCGTATTCCGGCGCAGAAGAGAGGCCGAAGAGGAAGAAGAAACCGACTCAGAGCAAGAACCGACAGCTCAAAATAAACCAAAGGTGAAGGATGACATAGAGATAATACTTCCGCCAGCGCCTGAGGGCGAGATGCCCACCTATTTCCACGTGGGTGGTTGGGCCAAGGACTGTCTCATCAGGGGATACAAGTTTGGTGTTTGGCAATTGCGGTGCTCTTCAAAGATGGGAAACGGCTTGGTCTTGAGCAGTTTCGGAGAGGGAAATCCCGACTTGACTTCCGTGTTTGGAGGGCTAGAGGTTTTCAAACAGTTTGAAAACTGTCACGCATCCCTCACCAGGACAACCAGCAACGAGTGGCAAGGGGAGCTCGGGGTACGAGGTGAGGTGGCTGGCGGTATAGCACATTCCATTCTGAGGGCAACACTTTCCATAACGGATGAGTGAGTCTACGATGCAAAATTGGCTGTCCATATTGTCGCACTTAAATTGGTTTTCCTTTAGATACCAGTTCAGTAAAAGTTCAAGCGTCCTAAATGCTGGCTTCATGCGCAGTCCTTTTAAGATCGAGCTGTTGGTGCCCATTGTTAAGGAGCCCACGTTAAAGGGTTACGCCCTTATGGCTCCTGCTGAGAACTGGCTTCTGGGCTATCGCATGGTTTACAGCCTAGAGGAGAAAGCTTTCGACAAGCACGCCTTCTGCTTGGGATATAACAATGGGGCCACCGAATTGGGGCTCAAGCTGTAAGTTATATTTTTGGGAAGGTCTCAACCTTATTTTCTGGTAACTGGTTTGTCCTTCCACATTCATAGGGAGAACTTCCAAAATCTGCGGGGCTCTATCTTTCAGCGCATTGGCGAGAGCTGGGCCGTGGCTCTGAAAATGAACTTTTATGGTGAAGAGCAGCTTAAGAAGTTTGCCATTGGAAGTCGGTACGAGCTTGAGGATGGATCGCTGTTGAAGGCCAAAGTTCGAGACGATGGAAACGTAGGCGTAGTCTTTCAAACGAAAATAGGCGAAAAAATTGATGTGATGTATCATGTGGGATTCGAGGGCAAAGACCCAATTAGTGGTGCACATAAGATCGGTGCTTCCTGGGCCTTTAACTGTTAGGAGTAGAAACGTTTAAGGTAAAACGAATGCAATATTCATTATTACGACGTATACATATAAATAATAAGGTATTAGTTATTATTTTTTCTACTCGTTCAAAAACTAGCTGCAACCGCCTTTCTTTATCACATTCGAAACCAACGTTACCTGAGGGCAATTTCTGATGTTTAATAATAAAAATAATAATAGAACCTCCCATATTTGGTATTTAAATGGCAATTTTCATTTGTGTGTTAAACAATTTAGCGTTATCATTTGGCGTTTTTTCAGAGTCTGTCCAGAAATGCAGCTCCCTTTACTAGAATCGTCCGCGAATCTGTAGATCTGCACCTGCTGCCACAGGCAAACGTATAGCTTGGAACGGCAGCTGTGTCCAGATGTCGCAAATTTTTCTTCAAGCTTTCCCAACCTGAATGCAATGACATCGGAATCGATTCATCCCATTCAAGTTGGAGTTGCCAAAGCCTTTGTAGGGGAATTTTGGACGTTATGCCAATGGGACACAGCAATCCCAACGGATCGAATAGTCGCGGACTCACCGACAGAATCGTGCGTTTAGTGGGTGTCACATCCGTAAAACTTTCATCTAAATGAAAGCGAAATATTTCCTTCTGTGGACTCCACCGCATACCTAAGGCTTTGGTCAAATCGGCATCATTGAAATTAAGGAATTTTTCCATATTAATCCCTTCAACTAATTGTGGATGGTTTGAAAACCACTTAGACAGCTGGAAACCTCCGTAACTAAGGATTTCGGACACTTTATTACATATCACATTCAAAGTGTCAATATCATCGGCTCCAGTAAGCAAAATCGTTGCAAATTATGTCGGAGCCAATCTCATGGGTGTCCCTATGACGAAATCCAAGTTCCTGCAAACAATGAATGGCAAGAAATGGAGCTGACGCCGTTCCGTACGTGCCTCGGTTGTGTGCCCAGGTTGGAGGCAATTAATGCACAGTTGCTTGCCTTTTTTGAGAAATCAAATCGCACTAACTAACTAACTACCCCAAAACCATTACAATTACCGATCGAATGGTTGGAGCCGCAATATACGCCCTTTGGGTCGATCGATTTTTCGGCTCTTGACGATCTGGTGTTCTTCTTGCTGGTCGAAGGCTGGTCAAACTTCGGTTTCTCTCTTGCTTTCGAAGATTCTTCTGCTGAAAGTTGTTGATACCTCCTATTTAATGATCTGACCAGCTTGGCCAGCGTATCATAATTCAGCTGCTCCCTATATTTGGACAATGTGGATGGGTCCACCTTTGATAAAACCAGATGTATTATCATGGCATTAGCAACCTCTCGCTCGTCTCCCAACGATAAAAGCGACTCGAAAATTGTAGAAACTGTCTATGATCGATCGCAGAGACGACGCGGACGGCTTAGTCATGGCCGGGATGTCAAACAACTGGGCAAGTGTATCGAAATATATTAAGCACTTGTTGTCATATACCTCTTTTAAACTTTCTAATGCCTTTGGATAGTTCGTATCGGAAACTTGGAATGCCTGTATTGTACCCAGGGCTTCCTCGGACAAGCACGAAATGAGATGAACTTCTCTATATTGGACAACGACAGGTCGGAATCTATTAAGAAGAATCTAATCCGCATGCTTGCCGCTGAAATTTGATAACTTTAGTTTTGGCAAATTAGAATGATGGTGAACGGGACCTGTATTTCCCGGTTGAGTGGACTTATTGGGCGCTGCCGAAATGTACAACGCCTTTGTAATCACACAAGTTTTTTTCTAACTGTGACCTATCCGAATTGTCTGGAGCTAAAATGTCGATTTTTGACTGGAAGCCCAATTTTTTAGCAATGTAGGATTCCAACATTTCCATACGACATTGGATTTGCAATGAGCAACGCCGGCTAAAGAGATGAAAAACGAAGCTGCGAAACCAAGACACGAACGAAACGGAACACCAGGTTATGAGCCGTGCAAAGAATGAATGCGAAAGTCTACGGCCGCGGCTCTACTTTATACCCGGTACTCAGTCAGTATATATGTATGTGAGCTTGTTGTAATTTATTACATGTTCGCAAAAGGGACAAATTTAATTTTAGCAAAAAAAAAATTATGAAAACGAGGGGGAACGTTGTGAGCCGCGTCTACGGACGCGGCTCTACTTTATACCCGGTACTCAGTCAGTATATATGTACATATTTGAGCTTGTTGTAATATATTACATGTTCGCAAAAGGGACAAATTTAGTTTTAGCCAAAAAAGAAAAAAATATTAAATCGAACCTTTTCGGAGATTTTTATCTATTAGATGTTTTTATATTTGTTTACATACTTTTTTACATCTGTCTTTTCTACATGTCTAAATCTACTTCCTACATATACATACACGGCTGTGTGCGAGAGAGAGAGGGAATGCGTCTGCGCTTGGAAGGCCATTGAAATTTCATTTGTTCCTTCTAGCTATACTCATGATCCAATCTGATTCAACATTCTGATAGATATGATCATTTTCTATGATTCTGTGCTTTTGGTTTTCCCGTATCTTCAAAATTGTAGATTTTCGTCCTTTGTGGGGGCGGAAGGGAGAGTTACCAAATTTTAAAACAAACTCGTCTCGGTTTGATATCACAGGAGCTAAGATAGAAAGTTTGGTGGATCTAGCTCTTATAGTCTCTGAGATCTAGGCGTTAAAAAATTCGATCAGGCAGACCACCACCCCTGTGTGTGAGAGAGAGCGAGAGGGAACGATGCATTTCGAAATGGTTTTCTTCATTGTGGCTATATTTATGCTCTGATCTGATCCAGATTCAACATTCTGATAGATATCGTCATTGTCTATGATTCTGTTTTTTTTTTATTCCTCGTATCTTTAAAATTGTGCATGCCACAGATTTTCATCCTTTGATTGGTCGGAAGGGGTCGATAGGGGTGATAGGACAGGAGTCTGGATACAAAATTTTGTTGCTCTAGCTTTTATAGTCTCTGAGCTATAGGCGCTTATGAAGACGGACAGATGGACGGACAGACAGACATAGCTATATCGACTCGTCTATTGATGCTGATCAAGAATATATATACTTTATGCGGTCGGAAACGCTTCCTTCTGGGTGTTGCACACATCCATTTTTTCAACAAATCTAATATACCCCTTTACTGTTCGAGTACCGGGTATAATAATTATAAAATGTAAATGAATGAAATATGTAAATATGTATGTATTCCAGGTGATACGTGCAAAAAAGCTTTTAAATCGTTGAGGGATGAAATTTAGGGGATAAATAGGGAATAGAAAATAGTTGTTTGCATATAAATAATATATTTCTGCTTGCCTTGATACAAAATTTGAATTCTTAACTGGTTTTATTTGTACACAGTGTAACCGTAGGGCATGCACACCTGGTCGCACTCGTCCGCTAGTATGTTTATATGGCACATTTTGCTAGCAAACGTGTTTTCGGAACCGAGTTTTAATGGGTTAATTATTCTTCATCGGAATGTCTATTTCCTTTCTACCGATAACAAAGTAGCTCACTATCGATATGCCACTTGCGAACAGTATCGATTACTCAATACATGATAGTTGGGAAAACATCGAAAGTGGACAGCCATCCCTAGTTTAGAAGTGGTATATGTATTGCTGTGCTGAAAATTTACAAAAATTCGATTTTTTCTTTTGAAGCAAACAAACAAAAGTTCAAGTGTAAGCGAGCCGCTATACTTTATTATTATTAGAGTCGCGCTTACTATTCGCGTAGTCTCAGTCGAGAATCGAACGTTCTCTAAAACCATAATAGGTAAGCTATTAAAAAAAAATCTAAAAGAAAATGGCGTCACATGCCTCCACATACAGATGTACACACGCATTAACACGGGCGCTAACGAGCACATTTCCCTTTGTACTCATTGTTGTGAAATATAGGGCGGGAGGCGAAGAAGCAGAAGCCACGCAATTGAATTCACAAGGTAAGTTAAGGTAAAAGCATTCAATTCTACATCACGTCACAGCGGTGACAAGAGGCCAAACCAAGTTTCTGCCCTGGAAGCACTATGTCCGAAGCTATGAGCGCTCCTCCGCCCTTGATACCCCAGCTGCAGGAAATGCAGCAGCAGCAACAGCACCAGCAGCAGGCTAACACTGCAGCCCAGCAGTGGACCAATTACGCGTGGTACGCCAACCAGAATGCAGCCGCCTACCAACAGCAGTACCAGCAATACTATCAGTACTATATGCGGTGCCAGCAGCAGCAGCAACAGGTAACCTCAACGATAAGTTCGTCAAACGCGCCGCCCGGATTTAGCAACGCCTTGGCAGCGCCTCCACCTCCGCCCTTGGGGCCCCCACCACCACCACCCAAGTCCACTCAACCGATCAATACGAACAAGTTGCAGCAGCAGCAGCAACAGCAGCAAAAGAATTTCGGAGGGATACGTTTTAACTTGAATTTAAATCAAAAGCGCTTGGCGAATGCACCCAATCCCCTACAACAGCATCAGCAGCAACAACAGCAGCTGCTTCAGCAGCAACAACAGACCCAGCAGCCGACCCAATTGTTCAACAATAATAGCAACACAAATAACGTTAACAACAAGAAGAAGCGGAAGCGAAACAAGAACAAAAACTCTAGCTTCGATCAGAATACATACAATAATCCATTTAACAATATAGCTACGCCCATAGCACCACCGCCGCCCATTATCAGCGATGTGGTGGTGCCCAGCACGCCAGATCTGAGCAAGCCACCCCCGCCCCTTCCCCAGGCTCTGGTCGCCATTGTTGAGACTATCAACGCTGAGCCGAAGAGTTCTCCAGCTGCTTGTGCAGCGTTTAAGCGTCCCAACAGCTTCCAGATGACTTCCAATGACTCCTGGCCAGACTCGTTAAATCAGTTTGTTGCTCGGTGCTACTCCAAATGCAACACGGACCTGGATAAGGATCAGATAGACATATGTCTGAAGGGGAAGATCATGGCAGCGGCCAATCGAAATGAGCTGTGGACCAGAGACTGGGACAACGAGCCTATGCCAACGGTGCACAGCGAGAGAGACGGCATCGAGGTGGTACTTAGCCACGCCACGCATCCACAGCCAGAAAGGAGCAACTACTTTAACAAGAAACGTGAGTTGGAGCAGGAGCGGGAAAGGGACCGGGAGCAGGAGCAAGAGCAAGAGAAGCCGGCCAAGTCACCGAATGCTAATCAATTCAAGCAAAGGGGAAATCAATTTAATAAAATGACATCCAATTACGGCCATCAGCAGTCGTCGTCACGGTATTCCAGGAGTCGTTCGCGGTAAGTCTGACTGTTCCCTTTGTGTGCTACTCAAAGTCCCTTAATTGTATCCACTTGCAGGTCCCCGTCATCTCCGACCTCATTGAAATACACTCACAGGAAACGTTATTCGCGTTCTCATTCGCGTTCACATTCGGGTTCCCGCAGCAGCGATGCTGTCAGTCCGCCGGCGCGTAAAGTTCCTCGTAAATCGGGTTCTAATGAATCTCTGGATTTTATATCCTTAAACGCAAACCTCTCCCGCAAGCAGCAGAAAATGTTAATGAAGAAAAGCAAACGAATCGCTGCAGCAGCGGCAGCGGGATCCGCCGTATCGCATACTGGCCACTCCAAGAAAAAGCCGCACTTCTATTCGAAACAGTCGTCTGTGGGTGGGGCCGTTGATGATGACACAGCGCGCTTGCAACAGCGTGCGGCACGTTTCTCGCAGCAGGGCTCTAGCTCGGCTAAGAAATCTGTCGTCGCAATTGCAAGTTCGCCATTTGGTCTCACTACGGCCAAAAACCGGAAAAAAATTATGCAGCAGCAGCATCTTCGTTCTGCTTTCTACGAGGATTTGGACCCGGCTAGCGGCTTAGATTTGCTCGATTTGCACATTGTAGGAACTTGTAGGGACCTAGAGAAATCGTTTTTGCGCCTAACAAAAGCACCTTCCCCGTCGGAAGTGCGACCCGTCGAAGTCCTTACCCATTCGCTGTCCAACGTGAAGAGCAAGTGGCGTGCCAACCAGGATTATCATTACGCGTGTGATCAGTTGAAGTCCTTAAGGCAGGATCTAACTGTAAGTGCTGCAGCAGCCGTTTACCGGACGAAATTACGACCATATTTTACCACCTCTTGTTTTCTTGTTTGCGGACAGGTGCAAGGTATTCGCGATCAGTTCACTGTTGAGGTGTACGAGACCCATGCACGTATTGCCATGGAGAAGGGCGACCACGAGGAGTTCAATCAGTGCCAGACGCAACTGAAAATGCTCTACTCCGAGTTGGGTGGGCAGAGCCATAATTCTATGGAGTTTACGGCATATCGCATACTTTACTACATATTCACAAAGAATACCTTGGGTACGTCTGCCATTTCGATCTCAATCACAGATTTACTATAACTAAATTATCTCGTCTTTGCAGACATTACGACAGTCCTGCGCTCGATATCAGCTGATCAACGCGAGAATCCTGCCATTGCGCATGCCTTGCAGTTCCGCTCGGCCTGGTCGTTGGGCAACTATTGCAAGTTGTTTGCCCTGTACAAGACAGCGCCACTCATGTCGGGCCATATGATTGAATGGTTTTTGGAAAGAGAGCGCAAGGCTGCTCTGCGAGTCATCATTAAATCGTAGGTAATGATGCTTTTCTAATGACCAGCTACGAAAACATTATATTTCTCTTCCAGATACCGTCCCAGCATTAGCGTCGAATATGTTAGCAATATCTTGGCCTTTGATAGCTTTGAGAAGTGCAAAGAATGGCTAGATACCTTCAATTTGCCTTATGCCGCGAGCGGTGCACAAATCGATTGCAAAAATGCCGCTGCCATAGCCATTTGAAGCAAACCATTTAAAAAATCAGAAACTGATCTGAGAGAAAAACATTTACCCTTTGTACCTAACATCTCCGAACTTCTCGGAGACAGGTTCACGTTTTAGGAACGCGTATTCCCCAATCCGCTTGTAACCAATTTGTAAATATTTTAGGTATTTTTAGTGCTCGCGTTTACTTCCTTCCTTCCGAAAATTCAGAATATTAGAAAGTGTTGGTTTCCTTTTCAAACCATCTCTTATCCTGAACAAGCGCTCCTTTGCTTTCGATTATCTAGGAAACGATAAAAACTACCTCAAACACTCATCATTATTTTCAAGAACAATAATTCATATCTCCACTACACTGAGGACACGGAATCTACTGATCTAAATCAACTGGCTATGTAATTCGATAAAAAATTGTATCCACCAGCATGGGATAACCTACATGGAAACTATATTGATTGAGAATTTATCTGCGCGAACTTTATTTACGATGGTCCCTGGATGGATGATGGGATCTAGGTTCGGTGCATAAAGGATTTCGCCGGATTGCATAAACTATTTCATTCAGGATCTGTCACTATCTTTGGAATTGGATTGAATTTGGTTGAATGAACAACGATTTTCCATATTTTCATTGTTGGTCTCCAAAAGTTTCTGATTGAAATATTGCAGAAAATCCAACCGCCAGGAATCTTTTCAAAGACTACGGCTGAAGAATTCAAATTAAGCTGGTTCAAGTACTACCCGCTTTCCGGTCCATTAATAACACGATTAAGCCTGAACAACATCGTTAACTAACAAACTATTGTTTACAAAAGCAAGAGAACAGCAAGAGCTAACGTGTGCTGTGTGCTGAAAACAAATTTTTGTTGCTCTGTTTTTTTAACTTTTTTTTTACCCTTTTCAATTCATTTTTAAACTAATCTTAAGGCTTAGGCTTAATGTTTGTTGTCTTATTTAAATTATTGAAACGGTTTATACTAATGTCTTGTCTCTCTATTGTATACCTGTATATATACAACCGTCACCACAACCACCACCAGTACCAGAATCTACTACAACTGCAAATGTAACAACGATACAACAAGCAGTCTAACCAACGCCGCAATCTCTTCGGAAGATCAAAGTCCGGCCCCGATTCATTTTTGGAGTACGGCGAACTCAATCCGGCCCGTCTCTTTCGTCTCGCAATCTTCTATCCATTCAAGAGAAGTCAGCAAGTTTGCGCGCCATTTGTAAGCTCTTTTAATTTTAATTCGTGTCATTAATTGTAAACTAAAGTGGGTCCCCATTGGGAATCGGCTAAGATTATTAAACAAAATCATTTTTACACTTGGGAAAGTTGAATAATAATACTACACTATGTGGTAAATTGTACAATAGATTAGTGATAAGGCTATCTTTTTAAGCTAAGTTTACCTGTTAAATTTATTTTTAACCTCCATGATGTTGGAAAAAAGAGGAACAACAATTCAAGATATTTAAATGCATCTTCCCACAGTTTCGGCACAAGATGCGTGTCCGTTGCATGAAAAGTAAAACTAAAACACCGCTTCTAAAGAATAAACCGAGAAAAAAAAGCAACACGTGTCTTTTTCCTGGGAACTCTCGATTTCAGCCATTCATTCCACAGCTCTGACCTTCCAGCCACACGCACATTGAGAGCTTTAGTCGGGACACGAGCCATGCGGCAAGCCGATGTGTGTGTACAAAGCTTTTTCACCAACACGTAGCGGATGCTGTCGGAGGCTCAACCCAACCGCTATTTAAGGATGCTGCGTTGCTGCCTTAGCCTCAGTCAACGCGCGGCGTTCGTTGGCTGAAAACAATATTTTAGTTGACCAACCAACCGGAGATAGTCAAAGGCTTTGATTTTAACGGCATCCATTTGTTGTTCTGTGTTATCCGTGTGGTGCAGTGAACCAAAGCTCTTCATTTTAAATCTTGCCAATCGGTCCAGTTTGTGTAAAAATTATTCATTTACAATCGTGTTTACTGGTTTGAATTGGCATTAATATCTCCGAATAGGTAATGTAATCTGCCCACTTAAGAGGATTCTACACTATTTGTTGGAGTTATTAGTATAAAAGGGCACTGGCTTAATAGATTTAAGCCTGTTCCCGAGTCAATCAATTGAAACGTGCTCAAAATAAATATATACATAACTGCACAGAGATACATAATTGGAATAAATTAGCCCAATCAAACACAACAAGAAATTATTAAAATACACGAACTTTAGATATTTTCGTTTTCATATTTCATAAAAAAAGCAGCGTTTTGATGGCATGATTCATTACAAAATCGCATACATATGTTAGAATGTAAAAATCCCGATTCGAAATCTAAAAATAATTCTTTATAAATAATAATCAAAATAACAAATCATACTTTTCCGGTACTGGTTAATATCCTAAAATTTCAATCAGAAATAGTGATTTTAAGACAATTTAAATTAACGAACACAATAAAAAAGGATCATTTAATATAGAAATTACAAAATGGATTATGTATCAAATGCTGTACTTAAAACATTTTCTTTAAAAAAAGTGCGTCGATCATTGAAAAAAGTACAACTTTAGTCTAGGCATTAGAAAGCATGATTCATTAAGACATCTGATATTTTTGAACAAGAAAAATTTCGTTCATCATTCATTTAATAATCCCGTCAATTGTGTATTTATCATCTAAAATACAAAATCATATTAATCCGGTACTGGTGGATAACCGAACAATAATTGTTAATAGAGTAATTGGGGCCATAATATTTACTCAAATCTAAGCAGCCTAATGCATAAAAGACGGTTGATTAATGTTGAAGGAATTTTTAAATCCTTTTTGCATGTGAATTCCACTCTTGAGGGTGCCGGGGAATTCCCCCTAAATTGAAGATTATTAATGGATGTGAATCATTAATAAATGCCCCACTAATAAATACAACTCGAACCGAACTTTTGGCGGCCATTAAGTACTCAAGTTCGTCAAAGAGCTGAAAATTTACTTCTCTCATGCCAGTTACAAAATATCTTTTTAACTCAATTTCCAGCGTAAATTGAAAAACAATTAGCAGTAAAAATTTTCTCCCGAGCGAACTTTCAAGCGATGTTAGGGCCCACTGCCGGTGGCCCTGTCCTAGCTGCTGATGTTGAACGGGTGACAAGTTTGTGTCTACCCTGTCCCAGCCGGTCTCCACAAATTTCTCCGTTTTGTTATAAGGAATATTATAATGTCGCTTATGTCATGCCTGCAATTGTCGGACTGCACTGAAGACGCTAGGCCTGTCTATTGAAAGCCAGCGAAACGAAATCGCAGGGAACAAAGGAGTTGCCGGAATTAGGCTGGGGAATTGGAATCTTGAATTGTGCGAGTACAGGAGTACTATATATAATTAAAATGAATTTGCAAAATCTTCATTCTCATATTATATGTATATGTCGGCCTTTTCCCGAAAATTCAATTTGTTGATTAAGTCAGGAAGGACTCCATCGGTCTTAAACTTCCCCTCTACTTACTTAGTAGACGCTACACTTAAATGTTATTTACAGTGTTTGGGCTAGGTTCCAAACATCTAAACAATAAATAAACATTCAATATTGACTATCAAAACGGCAGCCGAAGCTGAGTCTGACATTACAAAGAATAGCAGAAGTACATATAAATTTCCCGACATTAGGTGTGCATCCTATCTAGCTTGGGATGGGGGATACTTGATGCCGCTGGCATTACATAGCAATCCATCGCTATCCCTTTCATATGGTAATGGGGAGCCAGCATTTGGGCAAATAAAAACCGTTTACCTTTTCTGAACCAACTTAGGGATGGCCACAGGATTCGGTCCACTTTGCCACTTTATATTTAAATGTGGCACAAAATGGAAATTCTCCGAATTTGTATGTCGTTCCCCGCATGCAAATACTTAGGCCTTTGAGAATATAACTCAATTTCTGGTCATTTTGTCCATTTCATTGTCATTTGAGTTCCTAAGAGTATGTGAATACCCTTCCTAATCCTAGCTCCTTGCGACACACCTTCATTTTAATCAGGATCCACACTTGACCACAAGTTAGACTGCTCTGGGCCTTGACTGAAACCATTTTAGTACCTGTCTTCCCAGTAAAGAACGCCACACCACAGAGTTCTTGGCAACTTCGCTGCCTGCTCAGGCCGTGTTGTGTGGCCCATTTAAATGGGTTTTCTTAACAGATTTTCCGGTTTGTAAATATTTTTTTTTGTATTTGTATTTTTGCCTGCTGTTTAGCATTGTGCATGCCAGCATTTTCTTTCTTTTCTTTTGTCTTTTAAATATACGATTTCCGGTGGTTTCCATTTTTTTCACGCGGCTGTGCTGTCATTTGAGATAATACTGAAAGCTTTCGGCGCCTGTCGTTGTTGTTATGGCTTTGTTCAAGAGTTCATTTTAGAGCAATTGATTGGGTTTAAACAGATGAGAAGGGATTTGGGGGCTACTGGGGAGAAGCCGAAGGGTTGAGAGGATGGAAGGAAAGCTGAGATTTGCATACTACTGCTGGGGGAAATGGAAAGCAATTGGGATTGAATTATACTTTTACTGGCGGATCTTATCCATAATGTTTTTCCATGTGCGGAGCCCTTGCATGATTCTTTGCTATACTGCACTGTAAGTGTGTACATAAAAGACACATTTATATTTATAATTAATCAGTATAACAGGATCCCATGTGGGGTATGATGGATATGATAATGCCATATGTATTTAGTATTTGATATAAGTATGAACGTAGAAAATTATTATTAAGCTTCGAGTGTTTTTATTCCTGATTTTTGCTAATATTATGAGCGTTATAACTGTTCTTTAAAATTTGAACTGATTACAATTATAATAACGAGTAGTTACAAGTGGCAGTATATGAAGATACTGCCACAAATAGTACATTTAACTAGTTTTTAAGGGTATATTTTGGAACTGCATTCAAAGGTTTTTTAAACTTCTGATAATATTTTCATATTACACCGTTTTGTTCCTAATTCCCTCGGCGCTTATTAGTTAGGAAACGAGGAGGAGCAAAGGGAAATTGATAGATGTGAGCATGAACATTTCCATCAATTAAAAAAGTCTTTATGGCAAGTGGCCACAGCGAAAGCCAAAGAACCAGAAGCCACTGCGCGGCCTTCGTAATAACTTCTCTTAATCAAAAAGTGACGAAGCTCTCACTGCTCCATGAAAATTCAATTAGTATACCTTTAATTAGTTGGGCAAAACGGGGGCAGTGTTATTTATTCGCTCCTCTAACGCGGCTGAGCGGGCACGGGGAAACTGATTAACATTTTAAAACAACAGCTGTTGAACCCTTTTGTTGGCGCCCCGACAACCGGATTCAAATCGTTTTAACCTTTCACGCCGAATCACTTCTCACGCGCTTCCTTTGCGGCAGATGTTGCATCTATTTACTTGAAAAAATATTTTCTTTCGCGGCTCGTTTATTTGTTGAGCGTCAGATGTGTTTAAAGAAATTTTCAGCGCTTATATGTATATATAAAAAATGTATGTAAAAATGTTGATATGTAGTACATATTATGTACATACATACTTTGATAGGTTTCAATAGGTTAATATAAATTAAATTTAAATTATCGTGGGAACATTTTTATGATTATGAAGTTTTTAGATTTTTAAAGACATTTGTAGAAAAGCACAAAATATTCGAATTTGTGAGTGTTAACTGTAAATAAATATAATGATGGTATTCCTGTGGTTCGTTCTAGGTTATCTTTCATTCAAAGATATCGAAACATGCAGGACTTGATTAGCGGAGATCGTGTTTCTGTTTCCCTAATGCATAGTTCCTCGAGTATTAACCTGCTCTGACAGCTGAAAGCGTTTGCAAACATTTGCGAATAAAGTTTATTCGAATATAGAGAGATTACCTTTTTGTCACAAAGACTCATCGGTCCCAGAGAAAGAGCCACAGCCACGACCGGCGAGCAGTGACATGCTGGGCCAAGCAAAACTGAATGACTGGTGCAATCGATTACGCTTTGATGGTTTACCGATTGTTTCTTCAACTGCTACTGGCACATTCCCATATAGCACATATGTAAGGGCACTATCCCCAAATTCAATGCACTCAACGCACATTAAAATTCGAAATCAATTGTCCAAATATTTACTTTGCTGGCACCCACACCTTCGCACGAATTGACAAACAATTACCTCTCTTACATTCTTACTCCGGGAATGTCCCAGCAATTCCTTTTGTCTATCTATTTACCCACTGATTTTTAAATTGGTATTTAAATCAGTACGCATAGACAGCACGGGTATATTGTATTCCTGAAAATTAATGTAATCCAGAAGTGCCGTAAACTAGAGTCGTATATAGCCGCTTTCCTCTGCAAGAGCACTGGTGTATCGGAGATTGTAGTGGTTTCCACTGTTTCACACTCTTCCTATATTCTCCTTATATACATATATATATATTCATATATACAATATCCTACAATGTATTCAATATATTATGGCATACGAGGCCTTATACCCGCTAGTCATTGAGAACAGAAAAATGCTGTAGATCCTATATAATTGAAGAAATAGATAGTTTATAAAGCTCATGTACCAGTAGTATTTTCGAAATGGCCTCCCATGTGTACAACCATGGGTAAAACATTGTCGTGGCACTCTACAATAGCTCTCTTGTCTCTTATTTTTATTTTTGTTTTTTGTTTAATGACGAATTTTGTAAAATTGCTTCAGAAAATCAAAATACAAATAAAAACGAGAGGGAACGTTGTGAGCCGCGGCTTTACTTTATACTCGGTACCCAGTCAGTATATATGTATGTGAGCTTGTTTAAATTTATTACATGTTCGCAAAAGGGACAAATTTAATTTTAGCCAAAAAAGAAAAAAGTAATTAAGTCGAACTTTTTCGGAGATTTTTATCTATTAGAATCTAATCCCATCTGATCTTGATTCAACACTCTGATAGATATTGTCATTCTCTACGATTCTGCGATTTTTAGTTTTCTCGTATCTTTAAAATTGTGCGTGCCACAGATTTTCGTCCTTGGAGTGGGCGGAAGGGGGTGGGGCGAAATTTTGAAATACACTTGTAACAGTGTGATATGACAGGAGTCTGGATGCAGAATTGCGTTCCTCTAGCTTTTATAGTCTCTGAGATATAGGCGCTCATGAAGACGGACAGACGGACGGACAGACAGTCATAGCTATATCGACTTGGCTATTGATGCTGATCAAGAATATTTATACTTTATGGGGTCGGAAACGTTTTCTTCTGGGTGTTACACACATCCATTTTTTCAACAAATCTAATATACCCCTTTACTCTTCGAGTACCGGCTATAATGACCGCAATTTTCGCTTTATTTTGTTTAATTTGATTTGATTTGGGGCGGCGTACTTTCTGGGTGCGAGTGTTTTTGTTTGTTTAGGCTAATCAATCAATTAATTGACTGGCTGGCTTTGAGTACATAAGTCTATTTTTTTAGCTAAAAGCCAACCTTTGTGCTGCTCTTGTTTCAGTTGCTACGATCCTTAGGCATTTTGAGTGGATGGGGAGAGAGTGGTGTGCTGTATACAAGGATAATGATGATGGAAAACATCAACTAACATTAAACTAGTGAAACGTTGCATTCGATATTTCAACTATGGAGTACCTGGTAAAGCGTACCTGGCTTTATGGCTTCATTTCTTTAAAGAATGATTACCTCTTCTGGATTAAAAATTTCTCTGATGGATACTGACGAATAACAGTCCAAGGCAATACATTAGTGAACAATTAAAAAAAAACTAGTAACATACTACCTATTTTTAAATGTAACATGATAAACCTTTGATGGATCTACATATAGGCATTTCCGCCAAAAGGACCACTTTCCAAAAAATATTTAGTCAATAAAATCAGATTTCCATAATTTAGTCCCGAAATTATTTTCTAAACTTATTGAAAGTTTACTCATTAATCGAGATATAATTTCATTGGCCTTGATCTAAAATCCTTTAAAAATGAGAAAAACTTCACAATTTCGGTTAATGTTTTTCTATAATGTTTCCTTAACTATTATCTCCTATAAGAAAGATGATTCTTGATAAAAGTTCTTTCTTAAAATCGGTCTAAAATATTAAACTATCTAAAAACTCCTAGAAAATTTGCTTAATCTCGGGTAATGGTTGATTATACCCGGTACTCGAAGAGTAAACGGATATTTTAGATTTGTTGAAATAATGCATGTGTGTAACACCTAGAAGGAAGCGTTTTCGACCCTTATAAAGTATATATATTCTTGATCATTCTTGGATAGAAAATTTGGTTGATCTAGCTCTTATAGTCTCTGAGATCTAGGCGTTTAAAAATTCGATCAGGCAGAGCACCACCCCTGTGTGTGAGAGAGAGCGAGAGGGAACGATGCATTTCGAAATGGTTTTCTTCATTGTGGCTATATTTATGATCTGATCTGATCCAGATTCAACACTCTGAAAGATATCGTCCATGTCTATGATTCTGCGTTTTTAGATTCCTCGTATCTTTAAAATTGTGGACGTACGGACGGACAGACGGACGGACAGACAAACAGACATAGCTATATCGACTCGGCTATTGATGCTGATCAAGAATATATATACTTTATGTAGTCGGAAACGCTTCCTTCTGGGTGTTACACACATCCACTTTTGGCACAAATCTAATATACCCCTATACTCTTCGAGTACCGTGTATAACGTCTACGGCCGCGGCTCTAGTTTATACCCGGTACTCAGTCAGTATATTTGTGAGCTTACGATATATGTAATTTATTATATGTTCGCAAAAGGGTCAAATTGAATTTTAGCCACAAAAAAAAAACTTAAGTCAAGTCCTTTTGGAGATTTTTATACCCGGTACTCGAAGAGTAAAGGGGTATATTAGATTTGTGCAAAAAATTAATGTGTGTAACACCCAGAAGGAAGCGTTTCCGACCCCATAAAGTATATATATTCTTGATCAGCATCAATAGCCGAGTCGATATAGCTATGTCTGTCCGTCCGTCCGTCTGTCCGTCTGTCCGTCTGTCCGTCCGTCCGTCCGTCCGTCTGTCCGTCTTCATTAGCGCCTATAGCTCAAAGACCATAAAAGCTAGAGGAACACTATTTTGTATCCAGACTCCTGTCCTATCGCACTGTTACAAGTGTATTTCAAAATTTCGCCCCGCCCCCTTCCGCCCACTCCAAGGACGAAAATCTGTGGCATGCACATATTTAAAGATACGAGAAAACTAAAAACGCAGAATCATAGAGAATGAGCATATCTATCAGATTGTAGAATCTGGATCAGATCGGATAATAAATATAGCCACAATGAAGAAAACCATTTCGAAATGCATCGTTCCCTCTCGCTCTCTCTCACACACAGGGGTAGGCGCTATGCCTGATCGAATTTTTTGACGCCTAGTTCTCAGAGACTATAAGAGCTAGAACCACCAAACTTTCTATCCAAGCTCCTGTGATATCAAACCGAGACGAGTTTGTTTTAAAATTTGGCCACGCCCCCTTCCGCCCCCACAAAAGATGAAAATCTACAATTTTGAAGATACGGGAAAACCAAAAACGCAGAATCATAGAAAATGACTATATCTATCAGAGTATTGAATTTGGATCAGATCGGATCATAAATATAGTCAGAAGGAACAAATGAAAATTCAGTGGCCTCCCAAGCGCAGACTGATTCCCTCTCTCTCTCGCACACAGCCGTGTATGTATATGCAGGAAGTAGATAAAAACATGTAGAAATGGCAGATGTAAAAAATTTATGTTAACCAATATGGAAACATCTAATAGATCAAAATCTCCGAAAAGGTTCGACTTAAATTGTTTTTTTTTGGCTAAAATTAAATTTTTTTCTTTTGCGAACATGTAATAAACTACAACAAGCTCACATACATATATACTGACTGAGTACCGGGTATAAAGTAGAGCCGCGGTGCAGACGCGGCTCATAACGTTCCCCCTCGTTATATATTAGATGTTTCCATTTTGACCTGTTGCCTGTGCAATTTGTGCCTGTTTGCACTACCCACTCGCTGGCGGTTTCTATTTTTCGGTTATTTTAATTTCTTAGCATCTGGGCAGCGCTTAACCAACGGCATCCAGACAGATAAATATCGCATGCTCCGTTTAGTTTGATCCATTAGCTTAACTTAGAGTACCCGCAGTACTTCTTTGACTTTCCATCTACTAACAAAACTTTCAACTTTTCAATCTGCAGCGAACCAATTGAATGTAGCCAGAGAAAATAAGCTACATGCAGAGTTTTGTACGAGAATTTAATCAAAAACTTGAAGAGGAAGCAGTCAAGAGGATCACCTGTTGACTGCATTTTAAACAAGTGCGGTAAGCAATAAGCGGCCGAGGAAGGACGGTCGAGAGCACGCTAAAGGAGGCCCTGGATAAGATGTCGCAACATTTCACGTCGATACTTGAGAACCTGCGTTTTGTGGCCATCAAACGGGCTACAAACACTCAACAGCAACAGCAACAGAAGCAGCAGCAGCCGAAATCGACTCCCCCCTCTCCGGGCGTGACGCAACAACAAAATAGAACAAAAACCAAATCTCAAACAGCGCCAAAGGTAAACGGCAATGGACTCTTGAGCACAAATCTTGATGCCGCTAGCGGCGGTGGCGAAGCACCCGCACCAGGTGTTGGGGTAGGAGCTTCAGCAGACACGGGAGCGGGCGCATCAACATCAAGTGGCGGTGGTTGTAGTAGTAGCACGCCACTAAAGAACCACAAGCGCGCTAGCATCTCCACGGTGTCGCCCCCCGTTCGAGAGCGCCGTGGCACCAACACAAGTATCGTTGTGGAGCTGGACAGTGGAGGAGCGCCTACAGCCGCGAAGGCGGTGTGCGTCGCCTCTGGTAGCGGTACGGCATCCGGCAAAAGTTCACGGGAACTTTCGCCATCGCCCAAAAACCAACAGCAACCGAGAAAAATGTCGCAGGATTATCGTTCGCGTGCCGGCAGGTAACAGTTGCATTTCTCACGAGCGCATCAGCGGGGATAGCTAGTACGAGTACGAGCAGGTGTGACAAATTTATGGGATATCCGAGCGAAGACTGTTAAACATAGGTACTTGAGGTTAAGCTAGACATGTGGTAGAAAAATACAATATGAACATAAATCCGCAGAGACCAAAAACAAAGCTCAAACGGCCAGGCAAGGGTATAGGTAAGGGTCGCCTTAATAAGCCGCGGAAATAGCTAAAACGCAATAGTTTTGCTTGGGATGGGCTACAAAATTGTAGTTGAAATCTTACCCGAATTGAATTTTGTATGCATAGAAATTTGAATGATATGATGTATTTCTAGCTCAGTCAAATTTGAAAGATAAATGTCGTTCTAGCTCAGGTTTCTTGAACTCAAAAAGACCCATTGCCTTTTGATGCAATGATCCGATGAAATTTAAAGCTATATCTAAAGCTCTTAGACAGCTCGATAATAATATTAATCAATTAGTATTCGATAATTAAAAAATACTAGGAACCGAGGAATCAACGTTATCCACGTATTGAATGGTCGCTGTATTTGATTTTGTTATCCCTGTGCTCTATGCAAATGTCATCAGTGCACAGATTCCAACAGCTTCGCGCTGTAAATCCAAAGGTAATCGAGTGCACAGAAGAGAAAAAAATGTTATGAAGAGCGATAGCTCGGAAGCGAGCTTAGCTGCAGTGGAGTGTGCTCTTTGTAAATTTAAATGAAGAGACAGTCGCTGTTAGATTCTGGCAGAAGCTTTGGACTTAGGAAACTCTTGGTCATGGGAGGGAGGAGTTAGATTCCGAGCTCAGCAGTGAGCTACTATATTTCTGCGGCCACGGGATTTTCCCCATCTTATCAACTCATCTTTTCCGCACTCACAGTAACTTTATCTCCATTGCAGCTTCATGCATCTGGACGACGAGGGACGCAGCGTGCAGATGCGCAAGCCGATTCGACTGAAGAACATTGAGGGTAGGCCCGAGGTCTACGACACACTGCACTCTAAGGGACGAGAGGTGAGTGACGTCAGAGCCCTGGGCCCAGGACCCTGGCTGTAATTAGCCCCTGCACGTGGCTGAGATAAGGTCTGGAGCCCAAGTTGTGGACGGGGGCGTATGAACGTGCAATAAACGGGTTATAAAACAATTCGCATAATGTTGACTCTGACTCTGACTCTATCTAAAGGGTCTAAGCTCAAAAAAGTTTCGGCTCGGAATGCATACAGAGAGAGCAAAAGAAGCATTGCATACTTGTAGGAGTTATTTAATACTCTCATGGCTCTTAGTGGGCCGTGTAATTGTGTGTGTAAGTTTGCTTGTTATGCGACTGCCTCTCTATCCATTCGTACATGCACATGTGTGTGTACATGCGTTCGTGGGTGTCCGCCCGTTTGTGTGTCTTCCGTTGGAACGTTTTACAGCAGTTTGTTATGTAAAAGTTGGCCAAGTGCGTGCCCAGGACTGCGGATCAAACAGAAGGCCCTACTTTTGTGGGCCTAGTGCGCTCTCTCTTTCCCTTTAGCCTGCCAGCCAAAGTTTTTCCATTGCATCGTAATAAAGTAGCTTGGAGCTACTCGCTTTGCTCTGTTTCTAAATGTTGTGTGTGGTCTACAATTATAATTACAAGTATTTATGTTCAATGTACATACATGCAGCTGGGGTCACATGTTTTTAAATATTTAATACTTTTCTGTTGAGAACTTTGCGATATGGGTATTTCCGGGCAAAAGTTAACCGAATAAAAACACATTTCCATATACTTTTGACCCGATATAAGTTTCTAAATATATGTAAGCTCAGCTAGTTTAACCAGCTGACATATAATTGCATTAACTTTGTCCTGAAAACCTATTAAAATAAGCAAAAGTTCACTTTTTTGGTATTTTTTGGTATTGTCTTAGACATGTTCTCCTTTGCTATTTTCCCCTATAAGAAAGATGATTCTTGATAAAATGTTATCCTCAAAGTCTCTCTAAAAAGCCTACTAAGTTGTTTGTTTAGGAAATATAAAGTAATTTATAGGAAAATGTGAGGTTATAATAGTTAGAAAACATATATGAAAAAGTGTAACATCCGTAACGTAAGGTCCGTAAAAGACCAAAATTAAGATTTTTTAACGGGGTTCTTAAGCTGGATAGATATGGTCTTATCCATTTAATTTTTTTTATTAGAACATTTTTTTTAAGGTTCAATTTGCTAAAAAAATGTGCGAATGCACATAAGCCTTAAAGCGGACTTTCATTTTTTGTAACGTCAGCAACGGAACTTTAAGAAAGCATAATTTTTTTTATTTTAAATTAATTTTAATATCACGAAAATATACAAATATGAACGCTAGCTGTCAATTTTAAGCAAATTTTCGTACCAATTTAACGTCCGCAGCACAGGATTAGCCCATATGTTTATTAATAAGTCGAAGTATGTTCAGGTTAATTCATATGGTTTATTATAGTGATAACGAGTGTTCACGGCGATAGCACGAAAAGTCGCTTGCATGGTTAGCTCGATTCAAAACTGGGTCAGATTGAAGAGCTATTCGAAGCGCATTAGACGAGGTGGAAGAAGTCAGTGCTAGATCAAGACTATCCAAATGCAGTCGGGAAAAATTGCCTGTGGCCTAATGCAAGCGAAGCTTTACCAAAACGCGACAGATCGAGAGATCGATAGCGAAAGCGAAAGAAAGAAAGGCGCAGGATAAGGACGAGAAAGAGAGCGGCAGCATAGCACTATGGGGAATTTTGCCACTTTTTGTGGCATTAATTAATAACTTCCAAACGAAACAATATTTTTTGGTTTGGTTTTTTGATATGAGTTTGCAATAGCAATAGAAAGTTATTTTGAAAAAATGGGCGTGGCAGCCCTTTTAATACCTGGTACTCGAGCGTACCGTTTTCATGAGCGCCTAGATCTCAAAGACTATAAAAGCTAGAGCAACACAATTTTGTATCCAGACTCCTGTCCTATCACACTGTTCCAAGTGTATTTCGAAATTTCGCCCCGCCCCCTTTCGCTCACCCAAAGAACGAAAATCTGTGGCATCCAAAAATTTAAATAAACAACTCTGAATTTGAAAAGCTTAGGTTAGGGCCTAAAATATCAAATTTCAGAGAAAGTGCGCAAAAGTGCACATTAATATGATATGCATTTAAAAGAGAATTGAATTCTCTACAATATGTATTAAATCTTACGGTTGGAAAAGGTTGGACTCATTTTGTACGCCTCTTGAAAGACTAATATTTGTCACAAAATGGTACCCGTAAACGATTAAAAATTACAGGAAATATAAGGAGTATTTTTACAGTTCAAAAACAAAAATACATATTACAAACTTCTTCGATTCGAATCCATTGTAAAAATCGCACTTAAATTGGTCAGTTACCAACTTTTTAGCTCCTTCAACTTAAAGAAAAATTACTCGTTGTATGAAAACTTGCACATCGCTAGCAAATAGCTGTTTTTGACAGCTGTTAACTTAACAGTGGTTCGCTCTGTTAAAAGTTCGACTACATAACATTGATACCTAAAGTTATTTTGGTACATAGCAGTTAAAAATATTTAATTTTAACGACTTTTTGAAAATGGGTTTTGGCCAGAAAAAGTGGCAAAATTCCCCATGCATAGGCTGCTGCCGTGCATGAGAATTTATGCATATGTATGTATGTAGATAATAATGTAGTACAGTGGGCAGTGCAGACAGCAAACACTAATAGAAGCGAATCTTTGAACATATGTAAAAAGTTTATAAATATATTCTTGATCAGAATGAACAACTGAATCGCAAGAGCTAATTAGTCCCTCAGCTTACAAGCATTTTATGTGATTATTTGAATAGCTCTTTTATTGTAGGCGTTCGTTCGTGTGCCTGAATGTAGTTGAATACGTATTATGTATTAGGCTTGTATTTTTTTTTTTTGTTTGGACGTTGACGTGCATTGACTGCACCATCAAGTGGCCCATGGGACACCAGCCGAATGCTGTTACGCGCGAATCCCAGGCCAAAACGCAGCCCTCCTCCCACCCAACCGACCGAGGGGCGCTGTCGCAAAACGCGCGACTCGTTAACCGAACCGATCGCGATCATGCAGGAAAGATAGATGTTAGACTAGTTTTCGAGGAAAATTAGAACTAATCTTACTAAAGGAGTTAATCATGCATTAAAACTATCGTACACCACAACTACAATTACTAACTACGAGAAAGGTATGTGAGTATTAGTAATTTGAGAAGAGGAAGGGAATTAGTTGCCGATATAATATGGTAGAGGGAATTATAATCCGAGCATAAAACTCTAAAAGGTTCATGCAAGGAATAATTCGATCTACAAATCGGAAGGAACAAAGGTATTAAGTACCGGCTAAGAGTGAATTCGGAAGTCTTTTAAACCCTTTTAAATGTGCTATGAATTCATTGCAAAAATTAGGTTTTATAAAGGGATATTTTTTGAAATTTTCAACGGACATTTAGCAGCTATTACGTACTATTACGCATAATTAAATTGGCACACCTTCTGAGGGGCGAATAAGTTGCCCAGAACTGATTCAGCAACTGCCGTGGGGGTGGTGTGGTGCAAAGCTCATTAGGGCGTCACGACGGCAGGTTGCAGGCTGCTAATTGCATAAGCGAAGAGTCGACGCGGTCAGAAGTCGCCTTAAAGTTGTGGCACCTAACCTCAATTATCTAAGGAAGTGCCCCACTGCACTCTGCTGAACTAACCCAGAGGGCGCCAAGTGGCAGCTACAGTTACATTTTACAGCTACATCTATAGCTAGAGCGTCGGCTGCTAATTAAGTCAGCTTCAACGTCAACGCCAACCCCAACAGCGGAAATGGCACTATGAATCCTTTATCAGAATCAAATTTAATTTCCCCACGGCTCCATCCTTTCTACTGACACCTCCCCTAACGCCACTCACCCGTTGCATTTTAATATGCACAAAATTATGCAATGCAAAAAAGTATACTACATGTTTCCCAGTCCGACATTTTATTAAAGAAATACCCTCGAACAAAATGCAAATGGAAGCCTGGCCCGCTCCTTCCGTTCATCGCTGCTCAGGTGATTATTCCGAATCGTGTGAAATATACATCTGGAACTTAGCGCAAGCGATGGGCATGTCATTTAAAGTACCAAACATCGATTAAACTTGATAATAGGAGATACCGAAAAGTTACTGCTTATGGCTTCTGAAGGATTTGCGTTTCAACCATATCTTGGCTTTGGCCTTACTTTATTGCGGCCTCAGAACATTTTTCAAGCTCAATTGTGCACTGCCTTTAATATTTGTCTCTAAAACGCTGAATCAACATGTGTATTTCTCATTAACATTTGTATTCTCGGTAAATAACTTCGTATAATTTGGGTGTCGGTATTTAAATTTCAGTTAAGCGTCCGGAAGGTGAAGTGCAAGTGGCAGAGCGAAGTTTAATGCCCCTGAATGCAGTTAATATATTAATTCCTTTAGAGGGACGGATATGGTGCTGGACTGGAGACTGTAAGCTTCCTGGGGAATCTTTGCGAATGGTATTCGGGAATAGGTGTAAGCGCCGATCCATCGGAGAAGCCTTTGATGAAATTTCATTCAAGCCATTTTAATTTATCATTTGGATCTGGCTTATAGAATTTAGTTATCTATAAATGGATATGTATACATAAGCTTATATTTTAATTTCTTTCTTATGTTTATGCTGCAAACAGTGAACAGTCAATATCCGTGCAAAGCAGAGTACTCGCTATTCGGTGCGGTTTGATGTATCTTTCCCCACAGCACAGCCGACAGCTCTTTTGCCACTTGTCCGAGGGGGAGAGCATAATTTTAAAGAAAACACTGAAAACAACTAGGAACAATGGAAAAGTACAAATTTGACGTGGAGCAGGAGTGAGCCGTGGAGAAGTGCACTCCCCACCCAGTCGTGAGTGGAGAAGGGGGGGGGGGGGGGCGGCACGTGGCATGTGGCGCTAGGAAACCAAGGCTTAGCAGCCAGACTTCATGCGCCCTGCTCCCTGTAGCAAGCGTGTCTATGTGCAAGTATGTCTTCACGCATTTACCCGTACTTGCCGCTCTGCAGCTGCAGCAATTTCCGTTTCCGCAGCCGAACGGGCGCTGCCTGCTGTTTATATTTACATAAAACAATTTTGGACAACTTTAAGTGCTACGAGTCCTGCGCTGGCAATTATTTGCATTCCGGCTCTGCCAGCAAAAATTTCATTTGCTCTGCGAAAAGCAGCCTCTGTGCCTTCTGGTTAATTTTTTGGTCGCTTTATGAGATCTCCGTTCGCAGAAAATGATAATATCTCTGCTAAGCTCAGCCTCAAGGAAGGACTCACACTCACATGCCCCTTCAGATTCGGGCTTATTATAATAAAGGGAGGAGGAGTTATTCAGTTTCCAGCTAAGAAATTTTTGTCATGTGGTGTCTGTAGGTAATTTGGGAACCCGGCCTCTGTTTTTCTGTTGCTCTTGCATTTTGCATAAATTTGTGTATAAAGTTCTGCATAAAGTTGTGCAACCGACTGAATATTAGCAAAGTTTGTGCGGTAGGAGAAAGTGTGGAATAGGTGCCTTTCTGTTCTGCGCATACAAAGCTATCTTGACTATGTAGCTTGGCTTAAAGGGGAAAATGCAGTTGGTTGTGGATGGGTCGGGTGTGAAAGTGAGCCGAAATTGATAGGACTTTCTGGCAATTATAACTCAACATTTAAGTGAGAAACCAGAATCCAGTCCAGTCCCTCCATGTCCCTCTAGCCCATTTAACTGAAGGGATGTAAGGTTACTTTAAAAATTTGCATTTATTATTCACCCATTATATTAATGTAAAAAATGCTTATACCGTGGACTTTCTATCGGTTGATTGGTTTGAGATTTCCCTGTACTTTTGCACTCATGCCTAGCTAGTGAATTAGAAGCGCAGATGTCAACAATATATTTGCCACATAATAATAAAAACATTTAAAAAAAAGCATAGCGCTTCAACATCTTTGCATCAATGTTAGTCTGGATAGGTGCTTCTGTTCAGAATTCACTATAATTGGCTCTTTCTCAAATACAAAACAGAATGCTGCATCTGTTCCCAGCTTAATCCTCTTTTTACTCTGCTTAGTCAATTGTTAATTAATAGTTAACCAGCTAGTAAGAGATCCTTAAAAGGCGTATGAGTGACACTATTTAACGAAGAGCAGTAGGTCGGCATGATATTTTCCAGCCTCGTGCACTACTTCAGCTCCTTCGACGCTAAAGAGTTCTTTATGCCGCGCTTGGCTAAGCCAATTCAAGAGCTCAACTGCCTGGGAAAACAAACCGCGGGTGTCTTAGGCGCATCGTGGGGGGAAGTAAATTTAATCTTCAGGAAAACAAACCGTGAGGAAAGGTAAAGAAACCAGTCCGTCGGGTATGCATGGAATGGTGCAAATGAAAATTACAACGACATGGACCATAAAAAATGGCGAGAAGCAAGCTGAAGTTGGAGCAAACGCAAAATGGCAGGGAACCCAACTCAATTGACAGTGAAATGCTTTCGAAACAATTCCTGCAGAGAGAGAGTCGCAGCTACTGCCAAAAAGTGGGGGGAAAGGCCAGGAGGAGAGACAGTGCGACAGACTTTTACTTTTGGTTTTTTTTTTTTATTAATTTAATTTCATTGTTGCTCTCCGGCAACAATCTCCATCTCTGGCTGGTCTTCTGTCCCAATTTCTCCGTGCCGTAGCTGTCATTCATCTTCATTTGTCGCTGTGAGGGAATCGCCAATTAAAATTTAATTACCAAAATGAGCAATTATGTTTTTTTAATTAAAGCTGTCAAAACACAGGGCCACCAGACTTTATGACTTATTTATTTGTCTCCCCCCATCTGGCAGATACTTTCCTGCTCTAAAGGAACTTGCACCAGCAGCATTATGAGTATTGGCAATGCGGCTGTCGAGGCGCGCAAAACAGATCTGGTGTTGGATCACGCGAAGGACTTCTTGGAACAGTATTTCACCTCGATAAAGCGGTAAATGTTTGTTTGACTGGTCCTTTGGAATACTTGCA
Organism: Drosophila helvetica; assembly: GCA_963969585.1. Lineage (NCBI taxonomy): Eukaryota > Metazoa > Arthropoda > Insecta > Diptera > Drosophilidae > Drosophila > Drosophila helvetica. Next base: position 18,093,855 of record OZ018402.1, on the reverse strand, counting down.
AAACTAAAGCGTTATGCAAAATGATTTTCCGTACTCATATCTCTTATCTCCTTCTCAGCACTTCTTCCACCTCCCACGAAGCACGCTGGAAACAGGTGCGTCAGAGCATTGAGACCTTGGGATATTATCAGCTAACTGAAACCGAGCTAATTTATGGCGCCAAATTGGCCTGGCGCAATTCTTCACGATGCATTGGTCGCATTCAGTGGTCCAAGCTGCAGGTAAGTGCCACAATTTCTGATTTATGTATCTTTACTGTTAACAGATCACAATATACGAGTACAACTCGGACAAATTTACAATCCAAACGAGGGGGAACGTTGTGAGCCGCGTCTACCGCCGCGGCTCTACTTTATACCCGGTACTCAGTCAGTATATATGTATGTGAGTTTGTAATAAATTACATTATTACATGTTCGCAAAAGTGATAAATTTAGTTTTAGCCAAAAAAGACAAAAAAAAATTAAGTCGAACCTTTTCGGAGATTTATATATATTATTTCCATTTTTGTTTACATACGTTTTTTACATCTGTCTTTTCTACATGTCTAAATCTACTTCCTACATATACATACACGGCTGTGTGCGAGAGAGAGAGGGAATGAGTCTGCGCTTGGAAGGCCACTGAAATTTCATTTGTTCCTTCTGACTATATTTATGGTCCGATCTGATCCAGATTCAATACTCTGGCCATTCAATAGATATGGCCATTTTCTATGATTCTGCGTTTTTGGTTTTCCCGTATCTTCAAAATTGTAGATTTTCGTCTTTTGTGGAGCGGAAGGGGGCGTGGCCAAATTTTGAAATACACTTGTACTGACGTGATATCACAGGAGCATGGATAGAGAGTTTGGTTGCTCTAGCTCTTATAGTCTCTGAGATCTAGGCGCTCATCTGGACGAATGGGCACAGCGCCCAACCCTGTGTGTGAGAGAGAGCGAGAGGGAACGATGCATTTCGAAATGGTGTGTTGTGGCTATATTTATTATCCGATCTGATCCAGATTCAACACTCTGATAGATAAGGTCAGTGTCTATGATTCTGCGTTTTTAGTTTTCTCGTATCTTTAAAATTGTGCATGCCACAGATTTTCGCCCTTGGAGTGGGCGGAAGGGGGCGGGGCGAAATTTTAAAATACACTTGTAACAGTGCGATAGGACAGGAGTCTGGATACAAAATAGTGTTCCTCTAGCTTTTATAGTCTTTGAGCTATAGGCGCTAATGAAGACGGACAGACGGACAGACGGACGGACGGACGGACAGACAGACATAGCTATATCGACTCGGCTATTGATGCTGATCAAGAATATATATACTTTATGGGGTCGGAAACGCTTCCTTTTGGGTGTTACACACATAAATTTTTTGCACAAATCTAATATACTAATACTAATATACTAATATACAAATCTTTACTCTTCGAGTACCGGGTATAAAAACTGCTGGACGCCGAGAATTTGACTATTTCAACTGCCTGCTTGACCTCCGTTCCGTTGCATTGTGTCCCGACAATATTAACCTCCATCATCTGCCACAAGATATGATAGCAATTTATCAACTCAAATTAGGCTTTGATATTTATGTGCAATTCCAGAAATTATATGGGTAATACACCCACTGAAATAGTCGGGCGAATTTGTCAGCGCACAAATCGCAGACAAATACATGTCTTTCCATTATTTAAGATTTATGCGCGTTCCAACAAAATGATAGATGTAGATGCCTAGAGCGTAATGAAACCAGTCGACGGCGACTACTGGTAGAAGGGATGGCAAGGCTAAGATGGGCAGAGACAAAGCCAACATTTGAAATGCAAATCCTCGTAAATTTTAATTTTACCCAAAAAAGACAATTTGGCCCTGAGGCAGAGATTTATTCATATGAACGAGTACGAGTACATACAAATTGTAGTGATCAGTAGTGGCACAGAAAATGGCTGTCTACGCCCCTGTATGTGTTGGTGTGCTTAGCAATGTGTGAAAGAACAGATTTCCATTTACGCCTGAATGATTTGCATGTGTAATGAAGAAAAGCCGGAATGACAGGAAGGTACTGAGTACGGACAGAAGAAGGTGACACTAAATTCACCTTCAGAATTTACTTAGCATTATTCAATTTATACATTCATGAAAGTATAAGTGCATGCATGTAAATATGTACATTCATACATATGTACATACATACTATATATGAATTTCCAGTCGCAGGATGCTTGTAAGAGCATATTTCGCTTTTAGCGTTATTCTTAATGTGTTCCTTAATTCTTTTGAAAACAACCAAACGAAATTCCAGTGTTAATGAAAGGTCGTTGAGGTCCCCAGATTCAGTAGCATTTCTTTCTGACATTTAATCGATTGGAAAATCATTCAAGTTTATACTTACATATGTATATGTCATACTCTGCGAGCCCATAATTTGTATCCTAACTAACTATTAGGTATTCCGCATTGAAAAAACAACAAAACATGTTTTTGGAGCCACAGTAGTTTGTCTCTTGAGCGTTCGAGGTTTCAGAATCACATCCGACTGAGGAACAGGTTTTGTATTATGATTTTATAGTTCATAAATCTTACCATATAATGGTTGTGAATAGAACACAAATTACTTCCGTCAAACATTTACTGAGTACACTTCTATTATTCCCTTAGGTTTCCATATCCTACCCTTAACTACTTACTACCTAAACGAAGCAGCCCTATTATTCATCCTTTAAAGTTTAAACTCCATAAGCAGTAGTACTACATATTTACATACATTTATATCCAAATTATGATTTCGTAAGATAATTTAATTTAAGGCCACGACTGTTCATAATATAGTAGAATAGGCATTTGCAAACATTTTTTGAATAACTCTAGCCAAAAGCAGAAAATGGGAAAATGATTTAAATGAAGTTGAATATGTGTGGGTCCCAGTTCGGTCGAGCAGTTCAAAAGGGTTCACTTGGGTTTGTTTTTCAAAGTTAATTAGAACACAAAAAACATGACAAAAGCCAACACAGCAGAAAATCGTGTGAAAAGTGTTTTCCAAGCTGAAAATGAATTTTAGTTTCGAGTGGGTCGAAAACAGAAAGCCCATAAGCCAAGTGTAAGTACTTTTGTCTGGTTTGACCAACAACGGAGACAACCCGAAAAACAGGTGTGAAAAAAACAAAGCTATATGATTCGTAGAAGCTCAAGAGATAGAAAAAAAAATATTGCAAAAAATGCATTGAAGCGAAATAATTGAAAAAGGGGTTGTTTCAGTGTAAAAATATGAACAAGCTGTAAACAACGCTCCTATATTCGTAGGGCACGACCCCATGGCTGAAAACCACACAAATATATGTATAAGTTACATAGAAATTTGTGTCACATTTATCATGCGCCCCGTTGGCCGGCGCGCAAATACTGTTGGACAGTTCAGTGCTGCAGGAGTGGCACTTTGATTCCATTTAGCGCAATTGTTTGTTGTCTCCTATTTATTTATTTGTTGCTCGTACTTGTACTTGTAGTTGTTGCAAGCATTTGAATATTTTAGTTAATTTAAACTTTGTGGAAAAGCAAATTTAAATTACGAGAGAGACGCTGCAGAGAAAGTCTTTCATTTTGCTGGGATTGTTATTGATTTAAATAATTAGTTTGTCATTTTTGTTCCAGGTCTTTGATTGCCGGTATGTGACAACAACAAGTGGCATGTTCGAGGCAATTTGCAACCACATCAAATATGCAACCAATAAAGGAAACCTGAGGTAAGTGCCCATTCTAAAGTGGGGGAGAGTGAAAACTCACCCCTGCCTGCAAAGCCACACTAGGAGAGAATAGAAAGCCAGCGCGAATCGGGAGAGTCAGCCAATAAATACTTATGTATTTTATCAAGTCGGAAAGTCTCTTCTGGCTTCTAGATATATTTAAACGAATTTAATGAATCCCTGTAGTCTTTTAGCTTCGGACTAATATCATAACAGCTTCTTCGTACATAAAGTACATACATATACATTTTTAGTTCAACCGAAAGAAAAACTATGCAGATGCTTTCGGGACCTATGTGTAATCCCCATATCGATCGGATATTTTCAAATTTTCGTGAGCAGATTAATTACCAGCTTATGGTGATTAGTGGGAACAGAACATTTTCAATGCTCGCTAATCGCTTTAGGCCGTGGAAATGATGCAGCTGTTCGTTATTTTTGATACGAGTGCTTTCATTCCATATTCTCTTTCGTACATTATTTCAAATTTTCAAATAATCTACTCAACGCATGGCAACGGTTGTTGCTGGAAAGTGATTGGCAAATTATGTTTTTCCTTGCTAATTGGCCAAATCGAACAAGTGTCTGCAAAATGCCATTTCGCCAATTTTGGTTTTCCATAAATATTTGAAAAGTCCACCCGTTGCCCTGCAGCTTTTCACTCGCCCCCATCTATGTTGCACTTTTAACTGTTCACACACATTGGGATTTATACGTAAAGGCTTATAGTAGCTCGGAAAAGTTTGATTGAACTTAAAGCGTTGTGCCTACAAACTGTTAGGGGTTTTTTTTGCCTGCTATTGATTACAAACATCCTATGTTATAGATCGGCAATTACGATATTTCCTCAGCGTACAGATGGCCGGCATGATTATCGCATTTGGAATAATCAGCTAATATCCTATGCCGGCTATAAGCAGCCAGACGGAAAGATCATTGGCGATCCCATGAATGTGGAATTTACTGAGGTGAGTTTTGGGTAGACCAGGGAATTGGCATACAAGGGAGTGGTACTGAATTGTATTAGAGAACGGAAGGTATTCAAACCGACTAAGAAAGGTCTTTAAATACGGTATGATTATTATATTTTGTTTTATTATTATCATTTTTCATTAATTGGATTTGAATATCATAATCTTGTGACCATTTATTTACTCAATTAAATTGGAGTCCATCTGACGATCATTGCCTCATTTATTTGCATGAGGCTGTGTAATCCATCTATCGATTTACATACTAAACATGAATAAATACGAGTAGACACATTCTCGCAGTATTGAGTCGCATCAATGGCTCCTGCCTTTAAATCGGGATCCAGTCTCCCGTGCTCCGACTCACGCTATCTAGCGACCTTTTGGTGAACCAACAAGTTGGAAAAACCACAAAGTTCGCCCTATAGCTCGTTGTAATAAATCTCTTTTTAAATACGCAAAAACAACCGAAAAAACAACAAAGCTGTCAATAAATACGGACACAAATACGAGTACGGCAGAGGGCAGCAGATGCTGCCAATAAGTGGGTGGCAGTCCCATACTGACTGATGTATTTGCATATAAAACCGAGCCCCAAAGTATCTTCATTTATTTTTACACATGTCACTTTTTATTCCCGCCACAGCCGCCGTCACAGTTCGGGCTAGCGTTTGTCCCATGTTGATTTTCGATTTCGCCTCACATTTATTTGATGTTCCATCCGAACCTCTATCTAGCCTCTGAGTCCATCCCGTTAACTTTCATCCAAACTGATTGCCGCCTCTTTGGCAGGTCTGCACGAAGCTTGGCTGGAAGTGCAAGGGCGGCGAATGGGACATCTTGCCGGTGGTGGTCTCGGCCAACGGTCATGATCCGGACTACTTTGACTATCCGCCCGAATTGATATTGGAAGTGCCGCTGACCCATCCCAAGTGAGTAAACAAAATTACTAATAAAAGCAAAATATTTTTGTCATTTGTGTGGTATTCACTATATAGTTCTGAGCACCCGGTACTTGAATTCCGGAATCTGTAAAAGCTATAAAAAAAACCAAGTTATGAATGATCATATATAAGCTTCTGTGATCAAAGTCCATTTGAATTCTTGGATTTAATACATTTCAAATTCTCTTAGCCGAAAGACTCATACTTGTTTTCTATTATTCTATGTTAATACAAACAGCAGGATAAAAAAAACCCATTTTAATGAGATGAAAGTGATCCGAGGTAACCGTATTTGAGGGAAAATTTACTCGAACACGAAATGTTACATTTTATTACAGTTTTAAAGTGCTATAGTATTTAAGCGGCAATCAATACTATGCATTTAAATTAAGCAAAAATTAATACGAAGCTATTTTAGCAAACCCAATCCTTCTATTACCCTTGTCAAAGAGCTTATAGATCTTGCCAATGAAAGCGTCGCCGAGAATCCAAAGATTGTTTCCAGACATGTAGATAAAGCTGGACATGCAACGGGTTTGACCGGCCTCCGTTAACTTGGCGATGTAGTTCTTCGGGGCGAGGGTGAAGATTGTGCCACCAATATGCAAGTTGACTTTGGGTAGGGCGGAGATTTCAGTGTACTTCACGAAGGCTCCCATCAGCTTGTTGATCTTCGCATACGCTGCTGCGGGAACCTCAATCAACGATGTACCAGTGTCAGCTGTGGCCTGGCAGTCGCTGCAGAGAACTGCCAATAGCCGGCCACCGAAACTGGGACGTACGTTAGAGTCCCTTTGTAAAGGCTGGGGTCCATTCCCCCTTGTATCAGCTCTCCGCCTAGCACTGCGTTGCCTTGACGCTTCAGATAGAAGGAGATGACAGGCTCATTCAGAAGACCCTGTGCGATCATGTTGTCCAATGGCGGGGTCACGTCGTCCACGGAAATCGACTTGAATGCCATTTCCATTATGCCGGCAAATGGCGCATCACGAATGTTGACCCCGGCTCCGTGATCGCCTCAGCGAACGTCTGCCGCTGGATCTTTACCCTGGCTACCCACACCGTGTCCGTGGAGAGGAAGCCAGTGAGGTTGCCGGATTCTTAGTAGATGCTAAAACTCTTCCCGTTGGTCACATAAGTACTGGACTGGGCAGACTGATATTGGTTGTGATTTTGGCAGGCCTCGTTGCTGCTCGGGCCCTTAGCGCTCGGTACCCACAGGTTGGACGATCCCGTGTCGAAAAGTATTTTGAAGCTTTGCTCCGGGTATCCACACACGATCAGTCCGTAGTACTCCATGTTTAGAGAATTGTGCAGTGTTTTGATGGGCGTCGAGCTTGTGGTGGCCTCGACCGCGTACTTCGCAGACAGCAGCGTCTTCTCAGCCTTTACATTTCCATGCGTCTTGGTGAAGTTGCTTTGCCTTTGGAGCTGTACTCGGCTCAGTTTTGCCGACGAGTGGCCAACTCCCATTAGTACTAGGAAAACGAGGAACCTTCTCATGCTTGCGCCTATAATACTTCAAATGTGACTTTTTGCCTTATGGAGGAGCTTATGTACCTTCGAGCAAGCCACATTTTATTCGACTATAGAAAAATTGCTACGAAACTTTCTATTGCAGTGGACAAAGCTTTCTGGTATTCCAAATGTCTCTACTAATTCTAGTTGTTAAGAAAGATACGAGTATAAGATTTGCTTAGAACTCCATTGATGCTCTAAATATTTTATTCAGCTGTTTTCTCAAAAGAGTTGAAGTCAAACTAAAAATTTGCAAAATTTTTAATTATGAACTTTTTGAAGTGTTTGACATACTTTTACATATGTTTTGAAAAGCTATTAATGAATACTTTTATTTGTAAATATTCAATGTTCAATAAGAAGAAATTACTAACTGAAAAACTGGTTGGATGTGATGGTATAATGGCTATGGGTATGGGTATGATAACAGAAAAAATAGTAAAAAACGCTATAATCGTATTCAAAATTGAAATATCCGATAATCTGGAAGTCTATTTTGCAATGAGCTATCATTGGAAAGTATATGCATAGCTGTTGGCTATGTAACCTGATCAGACCAAATTTATACTACATATACATATGTATGTATGCATTTGCTCATATAGAAACATAAGCAGGAATTGCAATAACAACTTAAATATGGTTCGGATATGCTTCCTTTCGCTCGTTGCATACTCTGCCACGGATATAATATATCCTCAAGCTATATAAGTACACTGGGTGTAATAAGCCAAACAATCATAAGCCGGTCCGGCTAAGATATGTGAATCCCACGACTTTGAATCTACATCAAATGTACGAGTGCTGGTAACAGGCAGCAATATAATAAACCACCCACGGTGCCCTCTCTTTGCAGATTCGAGTGGTTCACGGAGCTGGGGCTGCGCTGGTACGCGCTGCCCGCCGTGTCCAGCATGCTTTTCGATGTGGGTGGAATCCAATTCACGGCGACCACATTCAGCGGCTGGTACATGTCCACGGAGATTGGCTGTCGGAATTTATGCGACACGAATCGGCGCAATATGTTGGAGGTAAGTTGGAGAATGGAAAGGTCCGGTTGCGGAGTGGTACTGTAATTTCTGAATTGATACCCTGATAGCCTCACTCTGTTAACATTGTCCGCGCTTTATATCCTTGATGTCTTTGTATAAGCCGCTCGTTTCACCGCTTATTTCTTTATATTGCCGCATAATGTGCGTCCTGCTCCTGCGCCTCATCCTTTTTTTATCATTCTCGCTGTTCTGGCAAAAAGCGTCTGACATTCTTTTGCCAACCAGTGACGTGGGAGTGGGGAAAGTGGGTTAACAGCACTTTAGAAGGAAAACTGCTTAAAGCTTGAAGAGGTTCCAGGGAGAATTATTCGCTTGATAAGTTCCTCGTGTGATTATAGCCTCTTACTAAATATACGCAGCTGCAGTGACATTTGGATCGATTTTGCCTGCCTAATTAGTTTTCAGCTGAATGCACTTACCCTCCGCTCACAACAGAAATGTTGTTTAATTTTATCACATCATAATGCAATCATTACAAACGCACACACAAAAGATTGTGACGTGCTTGTCCGATAGGTGGAAAATTGGGGCATGGATACGCTTTATATTCCTTTCCAGCGGGTATTATAGTTTTCAGCAGATTTTTCCAAGGCAAAAGTGACATTTCCGTCCCTACAAGCTTTTCCACTGTTGTTTCGATACAGAAATATTGCTCTATAAGTGGGAATGCTATCTTTCTATTTCATACGAGTCAACCGTTGAACAAGTCTTTTTAAGAAAAAAGGAAATTACATTTAATTAAAATTGAATATGTAATCGGACATACATATATGTAAAAGTTATTTAAGCCTTCGTATCCCAAAGTTTCGGCTTCGATCCATACCGATCCTATTCCGCAAATATCAGTAGTATCAGTAGTCATTTAAACAGAAAATGGTTGCTACTAATGTCGAATTCAGGTTGACAGCCATTTAATTCGAAATTGAAAATGCACTTGTATTCAATTAGGAATCCTAAACCATCAAGTATAATAACTACTGCTCTTAGCTTTAAAAATCCCTTAATCCCGTAACTACATATCTCCCCCAAAGTCCATAAATTGCAAGAGCCATCTGCACACAACTCAACCGCAGTTGCTTTTACTCATAACGTTCTATGGCTGGGGGCTGGATCTATAACACTGCTCGACAAAATTGACCTTTTTATTTCCGCTGTGGCCAAAAATGACTTTTTCTGATAGATTTCGGGATTTACAATTTTTTAAATAATTATGGTTTTTTTTATGGTGTAGTTTTTTTTTTAAGACGCCTTATTAATGTAGCTATCTAAAACCAACAAAAATATTGGTTAAGAAATATTTTTTTTTTTTGACTTTTCCTGAGTTTTTAAAGTCAAAATTTCCGAAAAAAATACCCCAAAAAATTATTAAGTTTGAATTTGAAAGCTTAATAACATCTTGACGGTAATCTGCATTTACAAGGTGCTTGGGTATGATTTATAGTTGCATTTATCAGCTTTTCAGAACTACAAAGTTCAGGCATATGTAAGACAATTAAGTTATGTAAATAAGCACTACTTCTGAAAAAAATACCAGATTTTAAAAAAATTCTTTAAAAAAACTACACCGTAAAAAAAAACAATAATTCTTTCAAAAATCTTAAATCCCGAAATCTATCAGAAAAAGTCATTTTTGGCCACAGCGGAAATGTCGTGTTGACTTGTGTAATCGACGTATAGTTGGGCCTGTGGTCTGGCGACCACAGTCGGTGAGATTCTGCTGTAATGCTCGAGGGCACTTGTTGGTGCGTTCTGGCCAGCCCTGTTACCAGTAATTATTAGTTCGTGGCCACAAAAACCAAAACCCGTAATCGAAATTTGACAACACTTTTCAATTAGAGCGAAACACCATCTACGAGTATGCCAGGGTACGCTGCCATCAATTTTCAATTAGGCACAAATAAAATGACTTTTTTTTGTTTTATTTTAGACTGTTGCGCTTAAGATGAATTTGGACACCAGGACACCGACTTCATTGTGGAAGGACAAGGCCGTCGTAGAGATGAACATAGCCGTGCTGCACTCGTTCCAGAGCCGCAATGTGACCATAGTGGACCACCACACGGCCAGCGAGAGTTTCATGAAGCACTTCGAGAACGAGTCAAAGTTGAGGTAAGAGCAGTCTGGATCGGCAATTATGGGTATGCAGTATTGGTGGAGAGGAGCGGCTGCTACTTTATGGCTCAGCCGGGTCTGCATTCATGATATATCCGAGCCGCATGTTTATGGCTTAACGTGTTTTTATTGACTTCCGCCGGCACATACGCTACGCACACAGCAGCTGAGTGGAAAACTCTTTGCAGGTGCAAAAATAAATTTATTGTTTCCAATTTGCTGTCGCCAGCGTTTATGTAAAGTGCTCGCGAGACTCATAAATGCCGTACAATCTGTCCGAATTTTCTGGGAAAATCCTCTTTGGTAGGAGGCGTTTGGCTGAACAGAATTAATATATATTTTTCATGTTTATCTGCACAACTGTATTGTTACGTTTAATGCTCTGCGATTCAGCAGGTTCAGAAGCGATGGATATAATTTTATATGTAATTATGAATATATTTGATCAGGATACGCTAATTTTTTACTGGTGAGAAAACCCATTTACAACCGAGCCCGAATTATTCATTCGGCGAATTCCTAATGATTGGATACATATGTACATTAAGGAGGGTAAGCGTCTACCAGAATCGGAATCTATGAAGAATTCTAACAAACTGTTACCAAGAAACCATGAGTCTAAAATGAATTCCTAGCTCGCGCTGAGAAGGATGAAGATTTCAGATTTAGGTATTTTAAGGAATTTAAGGTATTTAATAAAATGTAGCACATTTTCCAATTATGTTGGGTTTAATTCTGATCCATCTTTTTACAAAAAATTATATGTATATTTTTTTTGTTGAAACTTACCAAACATTAACCAATTTTTTTTAGTTTGACGAAATTAAATACGAAATAAATAAAATACATTTTTTAACGTTTTTCAAGCCGGCGCCTGCTCTGTTAGTTACTTTTTTGATTATTGTAATACATATTTCAATCATTTCACAACCTATTAACAAAGCAGTCTCCGGCATAAAAAACGAAATAAAATTTATTTTAAAATACCTTAAAATACTTTAAAATACTGTAAAATAACTCAATCTGAAATCTTCATCCTTCTCAGCGCGAACTAGGAATTCATTTTAGACACATGGTTTCTTGATGAAAGATTCTTAGAATTCTTCGTAGTTTCCGATTCTGGTGGACGCTTAATATACATATCTCTACACATGGGCATATATACATACATATATTCAGCACTAAATTCTCGCTTTGGAAGTCAGAAATATGTACACAAACACAAGTATTTTTTTGTTTTGCAAGCCGTGACACTTCCCGTTGTTCATAACTTAAAACACAAATTACACAAAACTAAAAAAAATATAAATTGTTCGCCAACTTAGGCCAAAATAAATCAGCTGTTCTGAATAAAAGTTTATTATTTTTTTTGTGAAAATCCCTCTCAGCCTATATTTCCAAAAGTAGAGTTCAAGCAGAGACTGTGTCAATTAGAATATTTTTCTAGGTTTGCCATCAATTATTTTTTATGGTGCAAAATGAAACATTTTTAATTACAGCTGCAAGATTTCAAAATACAAAGGAGCGTCGTATAAACCATAAAGGCTGACTGCCCCACGGGATAGCTTACAAGTTTGGAGAAAGGAGGAATCGGGCATAAATGACCAAACAATTTCGTCAATTGACTTTTTTTTTTCTCATTAGCAGTTAAATGTATATTTTCCCAGTTTAATTATACAGGCCTTTGATATTATATGTGATAAGTGCTGGAAAAGTACACCGTCTGAATAATAGGTTAAAAATCTCTCACACTGCTTTCATGTTGTTCCAGGAATTAGTATTTGACTGCGAGTCAGTCCGAATTCAGATTTGACCTACTCAGGGGTGCGGTTTGATGGTTATTTTCAATTGCTCTCGGCCTCTTGGGGTAGCACCGGTTTGGAATAGTAAATGGTCGGGGTGCATCTATTTTTGTGGCAGCAGCAGGCAGACAACCAATTAATGCTAATGCTACGTTCGGAATACCAAAAATATGTTGTCCATATTTCAATTTGCAGCCATTTGCATTTGCTGTATGGCAGGCAAAACAGAACAACCCTTAGCATAGTCTTAGGGGCTCCCCTTAAAACCCCAGGGCCCCCGTCAATTAGAAGCAATTACTTACGCAACGCATCCCTTTCCATAGGAACGGCTGTCCCGCCGATTGGATATGGATTGTGCCGCCGCTCTCCGGCTCCATCACGCCCGTTTTCCACCAGGAGATGGCACTGTACTACCTGAAGCCCTCGTTCGAATATCAGGACCTCGCCTGGCGCACCCACGTCTGGAAAAAGGGGCGCGGTGAGAGCAAAGGCAAGAAGCCGCGCCGTAAATTCAATTTCAAACAAATCGCTAGGTAAGTACGGGCACGCGTACCTTCAGCACCGTTTACCGTTAACGTGGCGACCTTTGTCTTCACCGATGATGCTGTTGATATCCTTCTGCAGCCCTGTCCCGTTCATTGTAATTGTCTTTGTTTGACTTTGGCTGTGTGTGAGAGTATCTGTGTTTGCTCGTTGTGCGAGCGTGTCACACTACAGCATCAGCAGGGATTAGCTTTTAAGTAGATTACATGGATTGTGGTTTATTGCTGTCGGGTCCCACCGCCGCTCCGACTTCTCCATTCCCGGCTTCTACCATCGCCGTTTTCTACTCTTATCAACTCTCTCGGAAAATTTGGAGTATTGCATCAGGGTTGTTGTTCGTGGTATTGTTATTTTAAATGTTACTCATCTGATTTCTCCTGTCTGGGGCTTTTAACGCGCTGGCTCGGAAAAGGTAGCATATGTG